>JASDQU010010613.1:27001-38372 GCA_032191745.1 Picea mariana | reverse complement strand
AACAAATTCTGAAACAATAACAACCGAATTATTTCCCAAAGTCAGTTCTAAGAGCATCACTGTAGAAATCAAACCTGGAAAAACCTTGAACATCAATCCCAATTTATCTATTACTAAAACTCGTCGATTGATGAAATTACTAATTGAACATAAGGAGGCATTTGCCTGGAATTACATGGACATGAAAGGAATTTCTTCTGAATTATGCACCCACCATATATACATCAAGGAAGAATGCCAACCCATTTTCCAACCCCAAATGAGGATGAACCCTAATCTTAAAGAAATAATTAAAGAGGAACTCCATAAACTTCTCAATGCTGGATTCATCTATCCTATATCAGCCAATGAGTGGGTTTCACCGTTGGTAATTGTACCTAAAAAGAATGGTAAATGGAGAGTGTGTGTGGACTATAGAGTCCTGAATAAGGCCATGCATAAGCATCATTTCCCTCTGCCATTTATTGATCAGGTTCTAGACAACCTAGCTGGGAAAAAGTTTTTTTCTTTCCTAGATGGATTTAGTGGCTATGACCAGATAAAAATTTCTCCATAGGACCAAGATAAAACCACCTTTACCAGCCCTTGGGGTACATTTTCCTACACGGTTCTCCCATTTGGCTTGTGTAATGTGCCAGCCACTTTCCAGAGAGCTGTAATTGGTATTTTTTCTGATATGGTAAATGACTGGATGGATATATTCATGGATGATTTTACACCTTATGGTATTGATTTTGATCAAGATTTGACTAATCTGGAGAAAGTGCTCAAAATATGTATACAGTCTCATCTTTCTTTAAGCACAGATAAATGCCATATGATGATGAGCGAAGGTGTGGTGCTGGGACACTTTATTTCTTATGCAGGAATTCAGGTAGACTCAGCCAAAATCCAGGTAATTTTGGACATTCCAACTCCAACAACTCAGAAAGAGGTAAGAAGTTTTTTAGGGCATGCTAGATATTACAGGAGATTCATTAAATTTTTTTCCAAACTTGCCTCTCCCTTGTTTTTCCTATTAACAAAAGATGTTGACTTTCATTGGACTGACAATTGTGAATTGTCTTTTATAGATCTGAAACATAAATTATCCACAACTCCCATTTTGAGAGGGCCCAATTGGGCTTTGCCTTTTCACATTTCTTCAGATGCCTTAGACACTGCAATTGGTGCAGTACTAGGGAAACAGGAGTACAAAGAACCCTATGCTATCTACTATATCAGCAAGAACATGGCTCCTGTTGAGTTAAATTATACAGTTACTGAAAGAAAATTCTTGGCAGTAGTTTGTGCAATCAATAAATTCAGGGATTATGTCACTGGTTATCCTACCTTTATTCATACTGATCATATATCAATTAAACATCTTATGAATAAACCTATTAGTAATGGCAGAGTAACAAGATGGTTGTTATTACTTCAAGAATTTGACATCACTATAGTAGATAGACTTAGGAAAGAAAATGTGGTTGTTGATTTTCTCTCAAGAATGCATATAAATGATGATAATTCACCATTAGATGATTCCTTTCCAGATGAAAATTTGTTTGTCATATCTGCTCACTCACCTTGGTATGCCAACATTGCTAATTACTTGGTTGTAGGGAAGGTACCTCCACATATATCCCCAAGAGAAAGAAGGAAAATCATTCAGAAGAGTGCTTAGTATAGTTGGATAAAGGGATATCTTTTCTACACAAGCCTGGATCAAGAAATCAGGTGATGTGTGAGGGATGATGAAGTTTATGAGCTGCTCAAAGCTTTCCATGATGGCCCTTGTGGGGGTCATTTTTCTAATAAAAGGACTGGACATAAAATTTTAAGGATGGGCTATTTTTGGCCCACCATATTTCAAGATGCCAAGAAGTATGTCCAGGCCTGTGACAGTTGCCAACAAATGGGTCAGCCAAATCATAGGGATGATATGCCTCTCTATCCTCAAGTAGTGTTAGAGCCTTTTGAGAGATGGGCCATGGACTTTGTAGGGCCCATTAACCCACCTTCTAATCATAAATTTTATATATTGGTCTATACAGATTACATGACCAAGTAGGTGGAGGCAAAAACACTCATTAGGGCCTCAAAAGAAGTTGTCTTAGCATTCTTGTTTGAAGATATCTTTGTTAGGTTTGGAATTCCTAGAGAATTAATAACTGATGGAGGACCCCCTTTCACATCACATAAGTTTGAATCCCTACTCAATCAATATCATGTTTTACATAGAACAACTTCTCCATACCATCCACAAGGTAATGGCCAAGTAGAAAGTACCAACAAATTCATAGAAGCTATTCTTGCTAAGACGGTGAGATAACATCGTAGGGATTGGTCTGATAGATTTCATGAATCTCTATGGGCTTATCGAACTACTTGGAGGAACACAATTGGGTTTTCTCCTTATGAGCTTGTATATGGAAAAAGCCCTGTTTTTCCCATTGAATTCGAAATCAAAACCTTAATAACTGCATCAGCAGTCAACCTCGACTTGACTATGGCACAAAAGTCTAGAATGAAGCAAATCAATGAGCTTGATGAAAAGCGTTTGGACGCTATTCATCAAACCATAGTGATTCAACAACAGGGAATAAAATGGCATGACTGAGTCATCAAAAAGAAATTATTCCAAAAAGGGGATTGGGCTCTATTGTATGATTCATGCTTTAAAGAATTTCAGGGTAAGTTGCATACACGATGGCTTGGACCTTACAAGGTAGACACTATTTTTCCCAATGGGACAATCAGGTTAATTACTATTGACGGATCCAATACATAGTTATATGCAAATGGTCATTGCTTACGCCTGTATCAACGTCCACTTTCCAAGGAAGAATTTAAAATGAGATGCACCACTGATACAGATTACCAATTTTTAAAGGGAATGGAGCCTGCTCCTTCCCCTTCTGAACTTTAGGACATTTTGTTTTCATATAAAATTTTGTATATGAATTAGTTGTGAAAATTTGAAAATTTTCTAATTTTGCTTCACACATTTTCATTTCTCTTTTTTTTTTTTATTCATTTCTCTAATAAATTTAGCCTAGAAAGGTATCAGGTAGTTTCTTGTGTGCAGATAAATTGAAGAACATCAAGGTATATTACAACAGAAGACGCCAAAGGATTAGTTTTTGAAAGTTAAAAAACTTCCTAAAAACTAAGTATTTCTGTGTTTTGGCCGATTTAAATGTTGTTACACCCTCTGGCCGATTTACATGCTGTTACCCCTTTTGAACACTTTTCCTGCTATTACACCCTTTGGCCGATTTTCATTCTTTACACCTGTTCCCAACTCTTTTTCCCTGCATGCTGTTACACCCTTTTATGACAAATTGGCCAATTTACATACTGCTACACCTAGTGCCACAATTCCGGCCAAAATATCTGTTGTAACACCTACTGCTATTTTTTCTTTTGGCTAGTTTCTACATTGCTTCACCACCTTCTCAGCAGTTTTGTCATTTCTACATATGAAAACATTGGTGTTTTGTCAATATTTCCACCATTTTTCCAAAATTACTTTATGCTCTCTCTGTACCACAACGAGCCGCTTCATCATTACTTAAACTCCACATCCGCAGCTTTTCAACTGTTCAACCATATAAGGACTCCACTCATGCTCCACTTGTCATATCGTCATTTCTCATGTTCAGGAGTCATCTCCCATTATTATAGCCACTCTGCGCAGATCAAATGGCGGTTCGATAGTGCAGTTACTCCGACAGCTAAGTTTGGGTGGTAAGTTATGAGATACGTTGCTAATCTTAGACATGTCTAATTGATATGGATATGAAAGCACACTTTAATGACTATCTGACCGATCGTTCTAATTGGTTAAAACGTGAGCCAATAAGATTAGTTGGGGGGAAAAACATCCACGTTGACCTAACCAAAAAAAAATCCCTTTTTATATTTCACCTCTGCCACCTTCTAACCCCGCTTATTTTTGCTGCGACATTGCGTTCTTCATGAAAATCCACGATCGACTTGCTTTGTCTCTGGTTTAGGTGTTGATATATCCTCCTAATTTACTATCTAATACAAACACACCGTCCTGGGAGGAATGCCCGTGATATATGAGCCATAAAATCTCAATACATTGCTGCTACACCCAGATGTTTATCAAATATGTCTACAGGCTGGCTAGATTCCCTATTTTAAGAAGCTGCAGGGGTTTAATGAAACAGAAGTCTTAGAGTTCAGTCAAAATCTCGCAGATGGCTATTCAATGGTGCATAGAGTGTGGATTCCAGTAACAGAAGAGAGCATAGCGGTTGTGACAGGTTTGCCGACCACAGGAGTCAAATGGTTTAACAGGAAAGCACATATTCCCAATGCACAAAAGGGTTTTCTCATGGGATATGAGTGAGTATATACCAAAGGTCATGGTGCAGATGTCAGTTCCTTACCAGAGCCATGGGGGAAGGTACCAGAATTCATAAAAAAGTACATTACATGTGAAGGGATATATCAAGTTGTTTATTTTTCTGATTTTGTTATACTATCACATTTGCGACATCAGAAGCTAATCAACATCCCTTACCACCTACTTCAATCCCTACATAATATGGATCAATTTGTTAAGAAATCCAAGAACCCCATGAATTGTCTTTCAAATCATAGACTAATAGGATTGTTGATTCATAATGGAATGGGAATTCCTAATGACCCATTACCTGAGCCAATTCTTGTGCCTGCTGTTACATCCGACCCAGAACAATCAAATCCTATATCCTCAACAACACCAGCAGTTAACACCTCGACTATAACTACTCTCAAGTCAACTCCGAACACCAAACACAAAATCTGAAGCACCTCTCACACCGCTCAGAAACACCTTAATAGTCTTGAACCACAACATTTAAACCCTCTGCCCTTAGTGGTGGTTGATCCAATAGTCGACAATGAAATCCTTGGACCAAACCATGAGCCTCAACCCTCTGTTGCAATAGCCATGGTTCAGGAACTCCCTTGGACCCTTAAAGCTAAGAAAAATAAATTCCTTCCTTTTGTCTCTACACTACCCAGGACAATAACTAAGTCAGAGAGATCCACTGTAACAACAGCTCCAACATCCACTGCAACTGCAAGTACCTCGATTCCTTCTCCTATGGCACCAACAACAACTCAAAATCCACTTTGTTATTGGATAAATCTGTAAGTGTAGACACAAACCAATCTCTCTAGATCCACCTGGATCTAGAACAAAGCAAGACAGAATGATACTCTTTCCCTAGATTTAAACTATTGAATATACTAAGAGGCACGATTAAAGAACATAACTTATAATCGCTTCCTTTGGTATTTGTTGCTCCTGCTTCACTCTAGTTCTCTCGTACAGTCAAGATCAAAACAATACAAACCAACCGAAGTGAAGAAAGCACAATCTATTCAACAGTTAATCTATGTATATGATCAAGGAGTTATACAATAAAGTGAAACTAGCTTTATGGGAAAGGGACACATTATTGTATCATATTGATAGAAAGCAAATATTACAACCTGAGCCTTGATGTTGCAAACTTCCTTTAGATGGCCCTTAGCTCTGACACACACACTTGCTCACTTGTATGAAGAAGATCAACCACCTTTGATAAACTTGTTGGAGTTCCCTAGCTGTTGTAGCTTCAATCCTTCACACAATCTTTCACTAATTCTCCAATGTTTCTCTTGCTTGTTTACTTCTAACCTTTTCCATGAGAATCCCCTCAATATATAGGAGAGAATGAATTAGTTACTTGGATAAGAATGATCCCAAAATATCAGGAAATTCAGTACTTAGATAACCATTCGAATGCCATCTCATCCTTCTAGAAGATTCCCTTCTAGAAGGTTCGAGAATTCATCTTTTTCCCTTCTTTAGAAAGAGTTCGCACCCTAGTAGTTAGACACAGTGCAAACTTCTTGCACCCTGGCTTAATGCAGCCTGCGAGAATCATGTATTCTCGCAGGCAAATATATTGGCAGCCTGCGAACCTTCCTCAAAAATGATATTTCTGGAAAGAGAAGAAAGTAACTTTTCTCAGGAGAAAGTTCTAATGAAGACCCTGAGTACACCATCATCAATACATCATCATGATGACCAAAATTATGGGTAACACACTTGTTTCTGTAACAAAAGTTCCAGTATCTATTGTATCTACCAATGAATCAATTCAGCCAGCCGAACATCAATCTAGACGAGAATATCAGAAGAGAATTGACAAAAGAAAATCTCCTAGTGCTGCAATAGTAATTTAGACCCCTATTATCACTGCTACTGAATCACCTCAGAAAAGAAAACCTAAGTCTACAAGAAGATCTAAGAGGGGCATCAATAGGGTTGTACCTGATGCTTCCACAAAGTGTTCTGAGTCTACTCATACTCAGACCCTACCAGAATTTATGGAGGTACGTATTCCAGGTTTCACCTTGTGCAAGGAATTTCAGGCTACCATTTTATCATTACAGGAGGAATGTACATGAGTTACAACAGAATCATCAGCTCTGCTTGATGATTCTACACATCCCTCAATGACTGATGAAGTATAGATTCTACTAGACCCTAGCATTCCAGAATTTCCTCCCTGTATAGTTGTTGAAGAACACCCTCCTTCTTCTTTTCAGATTGTTGAAGAACATCCTTCCACTCCGAAGCCCATGAAAAAGAAAGACAATTTTTTTGTCTCTACTTTACCTAGGAGGAGAACTCGGTCAACAAGGTACACTGCAACAACAATGGGATGGATAGATATGGAACATGCAATACCTATTCTTCATCCATTACCCTCCATTACTACAACGACTACTACACAAGAACCACATCCCTCAGATGACATGGATGTTACACAAGAACCAAATACCCAGAAAGAGACTGTTCAACAAGATACTGCCATCCCTAACTTAGCTATTACACAAGAACCAACTATCCAGGCAAAGACTATTCCACAAGAATTAGTCAGGCCATAATCAATTGTTGCACCAGAACAAGTCTTGGGTGTATCTTCCACACAAGAACCAGTTACACAAACTTACGAGGATGTGCCACTTGCTCAAATTGATAAGAATATCCAGGACACAACAAATTCCAGGATTACTGAACTATTAAAAGAAAATGATAGCCTCAAATCATTAAGAGATGAATTACAGGTGGCTCGTCAGAACAATCCTGAGGGGATAGCCTTAGACATATTATCACTTAGAAAAGCTGTTATAGACCAACATAGAGAGCTCATGTGCTCTGAATGTGGTAATATCTATTTTGAGGCAGGCTATAAAATAGTAAAAGTACCAGTCACTGGCCAGCCTAAAGAACCAGTCAACCTCTCAGTTAAAACATAATTTGACCTTACTTCTCCACAAGAACTAGTAAGAAAAAGGAGATTTCTATGTAATAAAGTAGTTGCTGGTTCACCAGCAGCTCAAACACAAGAACCTCTATTGCACTATGTTCTTAAAGACAAGGCAAGTAGGACAAATTTTTGAGCTAACAGATATTGGGGGTACACATAGTTTTGCATACAAGTACTTAACGAATTGTCTCAGTAGTTTACATGGGAGGAGTCATCTCCCTACTTCAGATTCAGTGACAGGTTTGAAAGTGTTTTTGCATGAGGACATGCAATGTCTTTAGTTGGGGGGCATGTTAGGACCCAAAAATGTCCCTTTTTCACTATATCTTTTACCCTTTCAAACTTATCATTCCTCTGCTAAATGCCTATTTTAATACTGCCAAGACCCTTTTTCCTAAGGTATGAGTCATTAATCTTGCTTTGATATTCTTATTTATTTAACACGTTTGATTGGTAGTATTTCTCATATTTTACCCATAAATGTGCAACTAATGATCATAATGTGTAGAACAACCAATACTTAAAGAAAGATCGTTGTTGTTACACCAATTTTTATAGCCGTGTGCTAGTCTTGCATGCTGTTACACGAATACAACAACCACACACCTTTCCTGGAAGCTGTCAGAATTTCTGCAACAGATGCCCACTTATCCTGGAAGTTGTTACACTGACTGCAACATATGCGCACCAATTCTAAAAGCTGTTACACTTTTTGCAACAGATGGCCACCGATCCCGAAAGCCGAATCCTGAAGAATGATCCTCTCCTATTACATGTTTTGGCTCATGCTGATGCTTTGTCTAGATTTGATGAATATGACAGATCTCTTGTATCTTATGAACATATTGAGAATCTAGGATTGTCAAGGCTGTTCTGAGTCCATTTTGAACTAAATGACTATGTCTTTAAATAGCAGAGATTTTGTAATCATTAACAACGGAGATTAGTTGTGGAATTGTGAAGTAAAGTGAAGCAACTTGTAATTGAATAATTTTGGCGATTTTAATAAAGAAGGCGACTTGATTTTCTCCAACCTACTGTGATATCTTTGAGTAGATTCAGTGAGAAGGAAAGGGCCCACCTTCCTAACAGACTCCCCTTTGTTTTGCTATTTTAGATTATCTACTTTGATTTATGTGAATAACCTGTTATCATTCTTAGATCATAATTAATGTTACAGTTCAGTTCCTTTCTGTCAAATGTGCATCAGTGTGTCTCATGAGAATCAGAAGTCAAGTGTTGTATACTGCTAGAGAATTGTCTTTCTGTACTAGATAAAACTTTGCTTTCAACAATAAGTAATTAGAAGTGTGAATTTACTCCCTGCAACTAAAGTAGATTTCCTTTCTTCAATTAGCATATAATTCCTTTCTGCAAGGATAAAATAGAAAATCAGAATAAGATAGATAATCTAGGATTCTTATACACTCATCAATCTAGATTTCAATTAAGCAAGCATGATTTCAATCCTGCAACAGTAGATTAGAACTCCAGCTGTGTCAACAACTTGTGCTAGTGTTTAGTTTTCCAAAACTCTGTCTTCTTTCAATACTGCAACTTGATTAATGTTTTCTTTCATCAATCTAGCATAGACTGTGCACAATTATCTTGCAATAACAAAACTTCCCTGGGTTTGACAATTTATATCGAACACCTTAATTATCTATTTATTTAGACAATTAAAGTGTCCAACAATGGATACATAGTTTCCTTCACGCCCGTCAAATACACAATTGGGTTGCTTATTTGTGGTCATGGGTCATGTACTGTTTATAAACCCTGCAATATTCCCCACTGATTTTTTCCTTCCGTCAATATAGATAGTTTTTCCTTTATTTTGATAATTGTCTTTTAGTTCTATATAATTTGCAGCCAAGCCATATCTTCACATACTTTTTGTATATTGGACTAGTCATATCCAATATTTATAGATATACTAGGGTCCAACATACTTCATCAATTCATTTAATACACTGTAACAGAACTTTATGCCATCCATGGAAAATATCCCCAAACCATGTAATGACGATGGATCAATCCAGTATATCTTTTCATTTACACAAAAAACAATGTTTATTTCAGGAATATCCTTGGGTACCCATTGTTTCATTATATGTTTGTGCCTAAAGGGAACCTCGATGTCGTATATTCTCTCATGATCATAAGAACATGATCCTCCTTTCACAAGAAAAAATTCCATACGTCTATGAAATTTTCTTCATATCTACTCACCTCTAGTTGATCTTCGCCTATTAGACCTACTAAATGTCTCACTATCCTCTATTCTACTAGAACTTCCCTCACTCAATTAAGATAGATATGAAAAATAATTGTTTTCTTGTACGTCCTATAACACCATCAAATGAGAGAAACAATCGACCAATGTCCTATACAAAATATATAATTAAATTGCATAGATAAAAAACTTATTTTTAAACAAAATTGTTCCAACGAATTGTTTTCATATGAACAATATATCACTACCCAACCATAAGCATCCAGTGTAGATGCAATAAGGCATAGTGGTCTGCATTCCCCTTTATCAAAGTGCCATTTAGGACATTCATAAAATTCAATAGATCTTTGTTTGGCAAAACCCATGAAGATGAACATGAGGTATTTGCAAGGTTTTGACGGTGTGGAGGGCACACCACAAATTTCACAGATTCGTTTTTCTTATCCTCCATCGAAGCCTGCACATATCTTTGAAATATGTTCTTTTGGAACAATGGTAAGGGACAATTTTGATGACTGGTTATAAATGGTTGTACCGATAAAACAAAGCCTTAGTTTAAACGTTCTAATTTTTGGTTCTTTTCAGAGTTTTTTGGACATATTATTCTGGTCGAAAATTGTTGGATCTTGGTTAAATCTATAAAATTTGAGATAAGGATGCTGCTGCTGATTGGGAAAATTGCACAAAAGAGGGACCATTAGAAAATATTAAGGAATGGAATCTAATGAAAGGTTATCATGAGGTGAAGATGTCAATATGGCATGCATTAATGGTAGGGATGACATGCATTGTCACATTTAAAACTCACCCAAGCAGTGAGGAAATTTGGGGAAAATGGTGCATGGTTTGATTTGTTCAAGAATGAACCTAATTCAATGGTGATTTATTGTAATAATGTTTCCAAAATGGCATAAAACACTATAAATGACTATGGAATATGATAACAATTTCAATAAAATTATTGAACATGTGGGAAGATCCTAGAAATCATGGGTAAAATTTTATTATCATCATTTCAAATGATGACTTGGAGTATGTACCTTGCTTTAGGAACAAGAAGTGTGTTTATGCATTGTTGGATCCCAAGAATAAAGAAGAGTTTTGACAATGTCAAGTGAACAATGGACTCAAGGAATTTTGTTTTAACTAAGGAGAAATTCAACGTGTTATTGTAATGATATTGGTTTTGATACTGTCAAATATGATCAATCCATCTATTATCTATTTAAGCAGAAAATGATAGTATCAAAGTATTGGATCATTAGGGTTTGATCCCCCATGTGCATGCTATGTCACTAGTTTTATGGATGAAATATTAAACACTTAGTTGTGCCTTCACCATTCTTCTTCTTCTTTTGTTTTAGGTCTGACGTATTATATGCCACAATAATCAATGTCACTGAGGCAAGTTGTCTCATCATCTATAGTAGATTCATATATATCCCCTAGATGTATGAGCATAATATGAGCAAAAGAAGTGGCTCTCTTGTCGATTCCTAGATGTTTACTGTAAATGGAGTAAGTTAAGCAATTATAATTCTCAGACATTGTTCTCATATATGCAACTTTGATTAATGAAGTTCTTGATTGTCGTGTTTACTTGTTTTTTATTATCATTATATGAATATATGTGAAGTTATTTCTAGCTATGTTTGAATTCAATCATTCATTATTGATGATATGTTTGGAATATTTGATCTTATGGGGTTTATGGAAAGCACCTTGCCCCATTTGGTTTCTTCAACCATTTGAAGTTTGGTCCCTCTTTATAAAGGAAATACTTTGTAACCCAATAAATAGAAAAAAATCA
>JASDQU010010612.1:106044-117865 GCA_032191745.1 Picea mariana | reverse complement strand
CCATTCTCGCAGGTTGCACTATAGCTAGGGTGCGAGGTGTTCGCAGGTTGCTCTTTAGCTAGGGTGCGAGAATTCCTGCACGTGGGAAAAATGAGCGTTTTCTCGAATCTTCTAGAAGGAGAAACTTCTATGGTGAGGTGGCATCCGAATGGTTTGGATCTTACTTGCTTTCATGATTTAGTGGGATCATCCTAACCTCCTCACCTTATCCTCTTCAACTTATAAAAGGAGAGGAGTTTTCATGGAGAAAGTTAGCTTGGGTTAGCTTTGTTGGTTCATGAGCTTGTTCTTGATTGGCTTGGAATTATCAGCTTGGTTGGAGTGGCTTCGAGATTTGCTTTGTCAAGATAGATTGTGAGTAGCCATCAGATCTATGGTTTCAGAATCCTTGGAGCAAGAAGTGTGTGGGGAACGAAGGATAGTTGGAAGGGACCTTACGACATCAAGGCCATGGTTGTAATCTCTCTTTCACATTTAATATAATACAGTAATATGATTCTTTCTCATAAAGATATTTTCACTTTATTGTATAACTCCTTGATCATATACATAGATTCACTATTGAATAGATTGTGATTTCTTCACTCCATTTGGTTTGTATTGTTTTGGTCTTGACTGTACGAGAGCATTGGAGTGAAGCAGGAGCAACAAAGACCAAAGGAAGTGATAATAAGGTATGTTCCTTGTTCTTGCCTCTTATTTAATTCAATGGTTAGAATCTAGGGAAAGAGTCATGTTCTGTTTTGCTTTGTTCTAGATCCAGGTGGATCTAGGGAGATCGGTTTGTGTCCACACTTACGAATTTATCCAATAACAACCATCAATGATAAATGACTCTCCATATATATATATATCATGGACCAATGAGATGATAGGACAATGATGAAGTGTCCTGAATACCAAGAATATTCAAGGATCATCAGATTATCTATGCATATTATAGAATGTGATCATTAAATAACTAAAGTACAAAAGCACACTAAAGAATCACACTAAAATAACACATAACTATATTACATTGGGCATAACTATATTACAACTTCCTTCATTCCTAACAAAGCTCAAAGATGAAGAAACCTGGCTTATGTTAAGGGCTTCATGAAAATGTCAGCAATATGATCTTCGATTCAACAAAATGTCAAGTCAAGAACCTGATTTAAAGAACATGACGAATTAGATTCTTAGCAAGCTCAATGTTACTCGGACTATCGTGACCAATGATAGTCTAAAAAATGGCATGAAAGATGGAAATGTTAAAGTAGAGTGTGATTAGATGAAGTTGTAGGCAAGCGTTGAAGATAAACAAAAGTGCTTCAATCAAACCAAGAACCAATGCTCCAAAAAACACATGTACGAAGATGGTGTTCCATCGAAAAATGCACAAGTATAAATGAAGAAAAAGAGGAAACCATCATACATATCAAGAGAACGAGATGTGTTGAAGCTAGGGATCAAGGAACATTCTCTAAAAGGTTAAAAAAACACATGGATGATCAATAAGAATGCTTTAGTCAACCCAAGAATCTCTCAAAAGCTAAAAGTGATCTAATAATGTTGCATTTACAATGATCAAGAGATTAAAGGAATCGAAGAGAGTTGACTTGTCAACTGAGCTAAAAAATAAAAAATGCATTAAGTGCACCAAGTGTCACATGATCTACAATGCATGTGTATAAGGAATAAGTAAAAATATGAAAAAATTATAAAGATGAAAAGATCAAATGCATATGCTCTAAAAGGTAAAAAATTGTTGATGTCGACCTACATAAGTGCTACAGGAAGAAATTTTTTTCAACGTATATTTAGCTAGAAGCAAATGGAAATGTTGTCAAGATGGATGAATGTGATTGGGTTGAAGAAGACTGGATGTAGATGCATAAAAAGGAAAAACAATTCCAATGATCAACATAAGTTATCCAAGAATATAGAGGTGCTAGCATAAAAAACTGGGTAAGTGCTTCATGAAAAAGAAGTAAAGGTTTGAGTTTTCAAGATGGTTGAATACACTTAAGTTGAAAAAGACTGGGTGCAAATGCACAAAAAGAGAAAAAAATGACAATGATAAAAGTGCTCCATGCAAAAGATGGTATAAGAGTAAAAAGCTAGACAATATGCTTCATGAAAAAGAATAAAACACCAAGCTATCAAGATGGATGAATGTATTAAAGCTAAAGAGGATCAGAGGTGGATGCACACAAAACAAAGGCACTGCAAACATAAAAGATGTCAACATAAAAATATAGAGAAAGTGCTTCATAGAAAGGAAGTAAACACCAAAACAATGCCATCAAGAAGTACCATCAAAATGAGACAAACTTCTTAGTATAGGTCTCGACAAAAATTAGCTTTGTTAGGTATTCAAGAAAGCTTTACTCAACATGTCCCAATAATATTGAATTAGGGTGTAAATAGATTTATGATCAAACTTGAGAACATGAAGTTGACTATAGCAAGGTACAAAACTATGTTCAAAGTAAAGTCCTTCAAAATCTTAGGCTCCAAGAAACCAAAAATATGCTTCATGCAAATTGATAAATCTTACAAGGGTTTCCTTGAGTGAGTACATGCACAAATGATCAATAATGGGAGTGAAAACCCATAAAGTTGTCAAGGAATAGTCTCCAAAAGATGACAAAATGCATGTTGAGGTGAATTAAGATATGACTATGATACACAAAATGAGAAATTTGTCAAAGATCAATATAAGTGCTTTAATCATTCAAACCCAAGAACCCTTGTGAAGTGAAGAGTGGTTTGATTGATTTCAAATGTTATAGATAAACAATAATGCTTTGAAAAAGTAATTTATGTCATCATAAGTTGTCAAATGCAGAGACTGCATAATGATCAATTAAGGAGAGAAAATAATGGCCAAGTCTACCATGTGTCAAATGGAGTATTAACACCCTAAATATGAAGTTGTAGGTATTCAAATATTAGCATGCCAATGAGTCCATGAGCTTCATCATTTTCATTAAACCACTTATCTTTGCACCCAAAGATGCAATTTTTAGGGCCACTTAGCTTTGCACCCAAAAATGCAATTTTTGTCCCTAAAGTAATCCTGAACAATCCCTTACTTCTCAACAATTATTCCATATAATATTTCCACAAGTAATAAATATTTATTAGTTAAGTGGATTACATTTACATGATCCATAATAAGAACCATACAAATAGAAATTGATTACACCTAAGCCAAGTGTATGAACATTCATCCACTTAATAAAAATGGCTCAAAAAGGTGTTGATCCCCAATATATGCCTTTCAAAAGTTACAAAAATGAAGATTAAAGACATTTTTATGATAAAACTGAAACATATCAATCATAAATTAATTAATTCTTGAAACACTAGTCATTCAAGTACATAGAGCATGAAAAAATACACACTAAAAAAAATGCACAAAAAATATACTCATAATGACATAGTTATCATTGTTTGAAAATGGTATTTGAAAATCGAAAAGCCAATTGAGAAAGGTCCTCTGAATGTTTCCATGGCATGATAATTGGACCGTATAAGGTGGTACAAAACTTGTGACAAGAGTGGCAAGATCCATGCCTTCCAATCTATATGTAACTATTGTTGACAAGCATGTGTGGGGGGTGGCAAGGTAATGCCTCCCATGAATGTGGTCTTTGAGCTCAAAGCACTAACAGTTATGGGGAAAATCTCTCTATGGATAGGGGAAAACCACAACAAATAGAATGAAACCCAGAAATCAACTCTAATATCAAGTATGCTATATAAATAAAATGATAACAAGACAAGGCTAGAGGCCTACCTTGTCTGGAAGTTCGAAGAAGACCATCGTTGAGCACGTGACCCAAATCTTTATACCCACAACTTGTCCTCAACAACCAAGATACCCAAGAATATGGTGATAATATATAATGTTAGGATATAATTAGAATAATCCATTAATGTACATGAAAAATATGCCCATGGAAAGTAATTCAAATATTTGCAAGATATCAATTGGACGAGAAAATAGTATTTCTATTAAACTAATCAACAAAAGTACATAAGTGACAAAATTATGTAACGAAACATATCAAAACCGAGAAACTAAGTCCCTCCAACTGGGCCTCCACCACTTCAATCCTCTACAAAGTCAAGCTCATATGTAGGAGTCAATAGGGTTCTCCACCACAAAGTAGGAAGAGCTTGGGGGTTGAACACAAGAAGTTCAGAATTTCAAGGACAAAGGGATGTAGACTCAATATTAAGTGAAATTTATCTAGAGTGTCTTTGCTCTGAATGTTGAAATGTTTATTAGGCTTGGATATGGCTCAATTTATAGCCTCCAAATGGAACTGAACGGCCAAGTCGAAGCGTTTCCAGTATATGGAAGGTCAAGGATCATGGATCTCGTGACATGGGTTGGAAACCCGACATAATTTTTAATTTTTGAGCACCAAACTTGATGTGCGTGGGATGTAGTGGAGAAACCTATGTATATGCTTGTTGTATAACTGATAGGGCGTATATGTACACAAATATGTATTTTAGCTATGGAGTGAACAAAAAGGGGACTTCAAGTCTGTAGAGGGAAATGGAAGGACATCCAAGCAAGATGCATGGAGTGAGGAAATTTTTTTTGTAACAAATGCACCCGAATGTGTGAGGTCAGAGGAATATCTGCGATGGACGAAATATATTATAATTCCCAGAAGTGGAGCAATGAAGGCTCAACTGGAAGTACTAGTTACTCATGAGAATATTACAATTCATAATGACTTTGTACACATGGGTGCTAATCTGAATTACACTGCAGATCCATGTGGATATATATCAAATAGTTGTTCATGGACATGAATAGGAAATACAAAGTGGACATATGCCATAGGCTTTCATAGTCACAAACAAGACACAATGGAGTCTAGTCTCAAAAGCAACTGAAGATATCTGTATACAATGGAGTACAATATGATCTTCCATGATCACTGAAGTCATATAGGTACTGGTCCTATGAAAGATAGCAATAGATATGGGATTTTTCTACTGTAAGGTGGAGGTCTTCTACATTATCTTCCGAAGGTGCAAGTATACATCATGTTAATAGAGGAGTTGAGTTCGAACACAATGAGACTTCGTTTGATTACTGGTCATTAAGGTATACTATTAACAAACGCAAGACAACCCACCCATAGTGAAAGTATGTGTCAAGGCACCGAGTACATTCCACAAGTGTGAATAAGGGTGTTGAGGTCTAACACTTGAATAATCCATCGGTCAAGAGACATTGATGTATTCCCAATTGTTGATGGCGGGAGAACCTGCCACTGATGACTGCAAGGTTCTAGGTACTCATAGGACTCTAGGTATCATTTCTATAATAGATGAGCTAAAGTCTATGGAAGGAGACAAACTGAAAGTAGATGATTAAGGCATATCTCATCATCCAACACGAGGTACAAAGCAATAGCTTGATGATTAGGAGGAGCTCAGACATGAACCAACAACCATGTGTGTCTCTCACATGCAGAAGATGCAAGTAGTGCATGAAAGAGACCGTTTAAATAACATCCAATAAGGAAAACTATTGAAAAAGGTGAGGAAACCACCAATAGGGAAAATGGAACCCAAGACATTGCACAAATCCCAATGTGTGAATAGATTTCTTACCATTGAACAAAAGAGAAACCCCTAGTCAACGACCAATGAGGAGATGTCATTTGATGGGTTCAAGTTTACCTACTAATGATGAAATTAGTCCCAGAGTGCAAGGTAGGAAAATAGCTTCATGTGACTATGTGATACATTTAGGGTATGGACGACATGCAAAGTCAAGAGTTCTGAGAAATGGTCGACACAGGATTGAAACTTACTTTGAATAAGAGCATGAGACATATGGATAACTCAGGCAGCATAGACTTGATAATGATCATTGATAAAAGTTTGTCATGTAGGAGGCATCAACAAACTCTCCATAGGGACTGAAAGAATAACTAGTCAAAGGAGTAAACTCTAAGTAATGAGATCAACTTCCTAAGGTCATGCTAAACCCAAACTTTGTATGAAAATGGACTCAAAAGTTTTGCATTGTTCAAAGGAGACATGACTGTTGCCGATAAGAGATAATATTCTTTTCCCGCCCATATATTTTTGTTTTTTCATAAGCAAAGAAATTCTATGATATAAGAGAGGAAACGAGTGTTGCGAGTAAGCAATTAGTTCCAAGCAGTGAAACATACCTATGCTTAATGCAAGGAAACACATGTGGGGCATGGACACCCGGGGGGATTTTTCCTCTATGGGTAAAGGGTGTCAAGCTACAAAGGATATATGGAAGGAATTGCTTGGATAGTGATGCAAATGTTTGGGGCAAGAGGCTTATAACGAGAAAGAGGGAACTGACAATAGGTTCAACAATGCAATCAGGATGATGAAATTCAATTACAACTTAACTCAAAAATGTCCTTTTTCATAGATTTAGTCTCCTAGGCCCAAAAAAGTATAAAATAATACCCAGGAGAACTCTTCTAGACAATGGTGACTAGAGTATTCATTTTTTGTAAGTAGTCTACTTGGTCCAGAAAAGGGTTAAGATTATACTGAATAAACATCCTTTCAAAACCATTTATCGAGTGTGAAAGAGACAAGTTCACTTGACAATCTTTTCATTTTTTCGGGAGTCGAAAATAGATTAACTAAGACTTGGAGGGAGTCCCATAAATAATATTCATAATGCTCATGAGTAAGAAAATGGGGTTCAAATGAAAAGTCATATTGGGACTATAAGGAACTCTTGTTCCTATGGAATAACTTCTGCATGGGCACCAAATGACAAAAAGGCTCTAACTAGGGTACCCATGTTTGGTAAATCTCTACCACTTAATAACGACACTTCTAATAGTAATGAGAAGGTTTTGTGTTGCTAATAATTGGGTTCGTATATAGGGTGTATGAGTCATGGTCATAGGACGATGCAAGAATGCAAAGAAGAGTGAAAACCTAACCTATATGTCAGTGAAAGAATATACATGTTGGAGGCACGAGCGTGCGATATGACATTGGAAATTCGTTAAAAACCCTGGACAAAACCACTTAAAACCAAGCCTTTCCACTGTGCTATTCGTCCATAAGGCTAAAAATAGAAAATATAGGCTAAAACAATACACAGTGGGTAAAAATATTCTTTTAATAGTAAACAATAAGAAATTTTACCATACCATTTGAGTTTTTCACCCACATAATGCTTCTTAGGCCATTTTACCCACGATATTCCGGTTGTGATTGTGGGTGCTATGATCAATGGAATCAACAACCATATGGACCAAGTAAGTGTCCATCCCATTTACTTCCATTTCAGTGGTTTACATTTAAGTTTTAGTCCCCATTTTATGAGTATTAGAGGCCGTTACATAGAAACTAGGGTGTACACAGGGGAAAGATCATCGAGTCATGTATATGACCTCATATATGTGGGAAAAGAAAAGTCTACACGCATATATGAATCCCTATATGCGATTTTCATAAGGTTAGCCCACATATAAGTCAGTGAACACATTTTTTTAAAGGGGTTAACTCAAAAAATGATCTTCCTTTTGCAGGATGGTTATTGATTGGAGGGAAAGGGAGCATGAGGAGGTAGATGCAACAGTTGCAAGAGACGCAAGGGCCCAACAATATTTGAAACGATGTGAACTTTATAAATTTTGGGTTCTCAAAGGAATGAGGGGTCAAGTGAGGTTGCTACAGTTACTAGTAAACTATTTGGATCTAGATTTAGAGGCCTTCAACCTCGATGGGAAACCATTTAGGATTGAAGTAGATGGCATATAATCTATCATAGGATTGTCTCGTCAGGGAAAGGTGGAAAATCTCAAGGCCTGAGGGGATGGAGGTGGTATGACTATTGATGCAACACCCCTACCTTAGCAGGTTCTTCTTGACCTCCCGGTCTTTGGATCTTCCTATTCCTTGACTCGAAATGACTCCTTAGTTCCCACTTGAACCTTCAACACAAATAAAACCACAGGTCCTTCTTTGAAGTTACACCTATGCGAACAAGAACTAGGTGTGAACCTCCACTCCACGTGACCACTGACTCAACCTGAAAAGGTGTTTCATATTTTGTGACTTCGCCATTTATTTTGTGAGCCCCTCTGACTCCTTCGACTCCCGAAACCCTGAAAAGGGCTAACGGGTCCTTAACGTCTCCCTTATGCTTCAACTATATGACCTCAGTCAAGTCCTGGTGTCCACCTCTGAGCACATCGGGATTTCGTGACTCGTGAGTTCACGATGTGACTCTTCTCCCATCTCCCAAAGTCTGAACTAGAGAATTTGTTTTTCTACGGATAGATAGTCCTGATTCCTCCTCGATCTGACGGTCCAGATCGCATTGGGACCTCGAGTATCAGGGATTCCTAAAAATGTCTTCCTCCTGACTTCCGATTTCCGAAATGCCGAAATTCAAAGCGCTCAAACCAACGGATCTCATTGATTTAGATCCAACGGCTGCTACCTCTCCCAAACTTGCAAGTGTTGGAAGACACTTAGCCTTAACCTCTCCGTTGATCCACTGGATCCAATGGTCCACGCAAAATCAATGTTTCTCTCTCTGGGAAACTCAATCGTCCATTCAAGTTCTCAAAGATTCCTTTCTAGATCACTTGGCATTCTTCCTCCCGAGCTTGGTTTCTGTGAGGTACCTGCGACCCTCGGCCTTCCCTTGAACTTTCCAAGACTCTATCCCTTTTGAGATTGAATCTTGCTGCAAACTCAAAGGTTCCAAGGAATTCTTCTCGCACTCCTTGCGACCTTCACGATAATCACTAATTATCTGAACTCTCCAACTCTACGCACTCCTTGTGACAATATCTCTTCAACCACTCACTTGGTTGGTAAATTCTAAGACTTCAACCTGCCTATGCACACCTTGCACGACGTTGTGCTATAACTGCACTTCCACTGGTATGAAAACAATGATATCTCTCCTGATCTTTTCTAAGGTAAAACCGAGAACTTGTCAACACACTCCTTGCGGACCTTCACTACACTCCTTGCAGGAATTCTTAGGAAGAGAAACAATTGAAACTCATACTCTCCCTCTTACGAACTTCATACATTCAACATGAAATCATACACATACACAACATTGAAACACATGCATAATAGAGAATGAAATTAACTGTAAACATACCATTCAATAGATGTAAACATAATTCATAAACGCCATGAAGTTGGATCAAATCTTTCTCATATTAATCCAAGTGCATATGTACATGGGTCCTATAGCAACATCTGTCTGCTCATACAAATTTTACAATCTTTGTTCTTCTCAGCTCTCTCTCTTGCTCTACATATATATTCTTACTATTGAGAATAATGATACAATACAATACATATGCGGGACATTTCTAGAGTTTTCCCTCCTACAACTCTAAGCTATCAAATAGAATTAAAGCCTACATCTACTTTACATTTATTACACTAAATTCTTATAACCGGTAGATGAGATCAAACGCTCAAGATCTGCATTACAATCTCCGAACCATAAAAGAAAATATATCTTTTCTAGATATTACATTAATGTTTCATCTTTTTGAAATTTAAAACATCTTCAAAATGCGCGCTGATTCATATCCATCTATCCTTCGCTTTGCGCGTGCTTACTATGCTCCTGCATTATACTCCTCTGGTTGAAAAATTCATGGACTCCTGTCCATGAGCTCCTGCACCATCTGTCCATGTTTCTGGATCTCCACCTCGCTTTCCCAATTGGCATATTCAATTAGGTGTCCCTTCCACTTTACCAAGTATTCAAAATACATATTCCTTCAGGTCTTCTTGTTATCCCTCTAATCAATGATCTTTTCCATCTGCGGCTTTTTAGCTACATGCATCTGTTTGGCCCACTGAACTTCCTTCTGAGTCTCTACTCCTCTGTCTTCATATTCTCTGTAAGGATACATATATGCTATGTTGAATATGGGTGATATTCCCACATCATCTGGCAATTCTATCTCATAAGCATTTGCCTCAAATTTTTTGAAAATATTACACGACCCTATCTTTTTCATTTTCATCTTATTATATGTTCCCCTTGGGAACATTTCCTTCTTTAAATGCGCTAAAACTAAATATCCCACTTTGAACTGTAGCTCTCTTCTGCGCTGATCTGCTCTGCGCTTGTATTCCTGGTTGGAACTCTACAACCACTCTTTAATCTTACTGTGGAGCTCTTGCATCTCTGCTGCAAAGTCTTCTGATCCAACACTTCTGAACTCATTCTGATCTAAGTCTCTCAACTCAGATACTCCCCTTGGATGCATTCCATACATTATCCGGAATGGGCTCTATCCTGTGCTCCAGTTAGGTGAGTCATTATATGCAAATTCTGCTTGCGGGAGAATCTGATCCCACTGACTATGATGTTCAACTACTAAAATCCTCAATAAGTCTCCCAAACTTCGATTTACTACCTCAATCTATCCATTCGTCTGAGGGTGATATGATGAGATAAAAGATAAACTCATCCCCATCTTCTTCCATAGTTTCCTCTAGAAATGACCAACAAATTTGGTATCCCTGTCTGAAACAATACTCTTGGGTAAACCATGAAGTCGAACAACTTCTTTGAAAAATAGATTTGCAATGTGTGTTGCATCACTGTTTTTCTGACATGGAATAAAATGTGCCATTTTTAAGAATATTTCGACTACCATGAATATGGAATCAAAACCTCTCTGTGTCCTTGGAAGTCTTAACACAAAATCCATTCTTACTGTGTCCTATAGCCTCTCTGGTACTGGCAATGGTTGGTACAACCATGTATTCTGTCTTTTCCCCTTTGCATGTTGGAAAATTCTACATATGTTCACAAAATTTTTGACATCAGTCCTCATCCTTGACCAATAATAAAAGCTGTTCAATTGCACAAATGTTTTTTCATGACTGAAATGTACAACCAATCCCCCACTATGCTTTTCCTTCAGAAGATTCTCTCTCATAGAACTCTTCGGGATACACAACTGATTTCCTTTGAATAACAGTCCATCCTGAATTAAATATTCAATCCATTGGCTTCTGTCTCTCAGAACAGGGTTCTCACATGCTTCATAAGCCTCCTTAAAATCTGAATCATCTCTGTACATTTCCTTAAGGTTATCAAAACCTAAGGTATTCACACGGAACTTCTGCAGAATCAAACATTTTCTGCTCAATGCATCAACAACCTTGTTAGCAGTTCCAGAAATGTGCTTTATAACAAAAGTAAAGTTCTGCATAAATTCAACCCATTTTGCATGCTTCTATTTCAGTTTCTCCTGTCTGGTTATAAACTGTAAGTCATGGTTGTCGCTATAAAAAACAAACTTTTTCGGAACCAAGTAGTGCCTCCATTTCTTCAGTGCTTGTATGACTGCATAAAACTCTTTATCATACGTGGAATAATTTATCTTGGTCTCATTCATCTTCTCACTGAAGTATGAAACTAGTCTGTTGTCCTGACTTAAGACTGCTCCAATTGAAAATCTACTTGCGTCACATCTCACTTGAAATGTCTTACTAAAATCTGGTAGAACCAGAACCGACTGTCAAATTATCTTATTCTTTAACAACTTGAAACTTTTCTCTGCTTCCTCTGTACAATTAAAGACTTTTGTATTTTCTTGATTGTGTCCATCATTGATGCACAAATTCCACTAAAACTTCTGATGAACTTCCTGTAAAAAATGGCTGATCCATGGAAGCTTCTAACTTCAAATATATTCCTTGGCGATGGCCAATCTTTGATTGCTCTCACTTTCTTAGGATCCATCCTTAACTCATTTGAAGAGATCACGAACCCCAAATAAATGAGTTCCTT
>JASDQU010010612.1:66465-101783 GCA_032191745.1 Picea mariana | reverse complement strand
TTGTTGTGCTTCTTTAGCTTTTTTGGTAGCCTCCACCCAAGTCGTAGGTCGAGCCATGAGGACATGGGCCCGAATCTCCTCCTTGAGGCCACTGATAAAACACTCTCGAAAGAAAGCATCAGTGATGCCTTCTGTTCGAAAAGCCAGACGCTCAAATGCAGCTATGAAGTCTTTGACTGTGCCTGATTGCTTCAATTTTTTCAAACGGCCCAAATGGTTGGTGTCAGTGTCAAAGCGTTCATAAAGCTCAGCAACAAATTGGGTCCAAGCAATATACCCTTGACGAGAAGTTTTTCTCCATTGCCACCATTGCCAGCGTTCTTGATCTAGATGGAGAACACCATACCGGAGTTTGGCCAAGTCATCTGTAATGTTGTAGAGAGAGAAATAATGTTCCATTTGTGTGACCCAACCAGTGGGGTCCAAGCCATCAAATTTGGTTACATCCACCCGCGGAAGGCGTATGTCCCTTTGAAAGTGATGGGGTTGAAATGAATGGGAAGAAGTTTCACCTTCAGTCTTTTTATGTGCCTCAGGAAAAGAGTCATCGGTAGAGAGCTTGAGTTTGGTGTAGAGTGATGCAAAGACAGATTCAAGTTGGGTGGTCAGTTCATGTTTGACTTCCGCCATTGCAGACTGCACGACTACATTTACGGATGCATTCATGGAGGAATCACAGGAGGCAATAGTAGCACTGAGTTGTTGCACTTCTTGTTGGGTCTCAAGTAAACTAGATTGCAGGGTGTTGAAGCGAGACTCTAGTTCTTGGTTACGGGTATGGGCCATGATGATGGGTGAACTGAAAAGGGAGCGGGCGGGGTCAGAAATTTTTCCAGAAAAATGATATGGATGAAAGTGATAAGGGAGAAGAGATGAATCTAATGGAATAGGTCTCAAATAATGGTGAAAAAATTTCCAGACTTTTTTTATTTTTATTTTTTATTTATTTATTTTTTTACAACTGCAGGGTTATGCTTTGGTCTCAAGAATGCTGCAGTGCTGAAATCCCCAAATTCTGAACCAGAGAGTATTTACTTAGCAACCCGAACACAGATGCGTGTCAATAGATCTCAACGGTTTAATTTGTTTATGTTGTTGTTTATGTTCCCAAGGGTTAGGTATTCAAGGGTTCTACAGACAAGGGTTTGCCCTGTGCTATAGCTCTCTGATATACGTGCGGGGTCCAATAGTAGTACTCGGCCCAATATCTTAGGGCACTAACTAAGGAGGATAGACTGTACCCTTAGCCGTACTACCCGACTACCCAGGTACTAGATAGTATCTTCCCGAGTGTTGTTCTCGGTGACACTATAGCAGTCCGGTGGCTGATAGGTTTATCTAAAGAGGGATTCAGGAAATCTAGGCCGATCCGTACACAGGTGATGTCTGATGCGCTACCACTCGAAGGGGTACCAATAAGGGTTACAAGGGTGGCCAACAGATGTGCGCTTAAGAACCACTTGTATTTCCTGCGTGTATGAATCCCTCAACCGCGGGTTTATGTGCATAATGACAGATCTCTATGGCTTAAAGACGTCGGAATACATCTCTACCCTGAAAAAAAATAACCTACAATTTCTACCAAGGAAAGTGCTCTGATACCACTTGCAAGATACCAGATATACAAAATATGCAGAACAGAAATAAAATGCTAGAAATGGCAGAATAACAGTAAAATATCTAGCATAATCTTCACAACACGCAGGAATGATATACAAAATAGCAATAGAAAAGCACTTTGATTCAAAAAACAATGTTCACAGGCCTCTTTGAGGGGGAAACCTCCAGTCGAGCAACGCTCTGTTACAATAATCTCCAAGCTAGGGTTTTCATACCCTCGACCCTTATTTATACTAAATATGTCTATTAAGAGAAGCATCTAGGGGAATATCCTTCTAGAAGTGGAAGCTTCTATTAGGTCTTCTTACATCCGCCTTATTCTATTTTATTGAAAGATCTCATTAATATTGACCTTTATTACATCTGAATACATCGATCTACCTATGTGTGGGTTAGGACATTAACAGATCACTTGGTGTTCTTCCTCCTAATCTTGGTTTCTGCGAGGTACTTGCGACCCTTGTCCTTCCCTTGAACTTTTCGAGACTCTATCCCTCATGAGATTGAATCTTCCTACAAACTCAAAGGTTCCAAGGAATTCTACTCACACTCCTTGTGACCTTTATGATAATCACTTATTATCTGAACTCTCCAATTCTACGCACTACTTGTGATAGTAGCTCTTCAACCATTCACTTGGTTGGTAAAGTCTAAGACTTCAACCTGCCTATGCACACCTTGCACGATGCTATGCTATAACTACACTTCCACTGGTATGAAAAGAACGATATCTCTCCTGAGCTTTTCTGAGGTAAAACCCAGAACTTGTCGACGCACTCCTTGCAGACCTTCACTACAGTCCTTACAGGAATTCTCAGGAAGAGAAACAATTGAAACTCATACTCTCCCTCTTATAGACTTCATACATTCAACATGAAATCATACACATACACATCATTGAAACAAATGCATAACATAGACTGAAATTAACTGTAAACATACCATTCAATAGATGTAAATATAATTCATAAACACCATGAAGTTGGATCAAAGCTTTCTTATATTAATCCAAGTGCATCTGTACATGGGTCCTATAGCAACAACTATCTTTTCATACAAATTTTACAATCTATGTTCTTCTCGGCTCTCTCTCTTACTCTACAACTCTATTCTTACTATTGAGAATAATGATACAATACAATACATACGAGGGCTCTTTCTAGAGTTTTCCCTCCTACAAATCTAAGCTATCAAATAGAATAAAAGCCTACATCTACTTTACATTTATTGCACTAAATTCTTATAACCGATAGATGAGAGAAAACACTCAATATCTGTGTTACCATCTCCGAACCATAAAAGCAAATATACCTTTTCTAGATATTACATTAATGTTTCATCTTTTTGAAATTCAAAACGTCTTCAAAATACGCATTGATTCATATCCAGCTGTCCTTTTCTTTGCACATGCTTACGATGCTCCTGCATCAACTATTGAGGAGTACATCACCACCCATTATGTTGCATGCCAAAATAAAGTAGGGACACAACTCCCTATCAGGGTGATCGAGAACCTTAGTCTAAATATCGTCGTGATTGTACTCACCTAGATATCAGGATCGACTACGTTGTACCAGACATCAAGGACACTTATGTTCTATGTGGTGGATTGTTTAAGACCCATTGTTTATGAATAGTGTACCTCACTATTGGCCAACATGAAGAGCTAGTTGATAGATTGCAAACAAGGGCGAATGAGGAGTTTTAGATTTTCATCCATACTTTGTAGTTTTTTCTTTGAGACTAGGGTTCCAGGCTTGAGCCCTAGAGTAGATATTACTCCACACAAATTGTGTGATCCAACCATGTTACGGTGCACCGTTGTGATGAGGCATCTAGGAGGTGGTAGGGTGCCAACTCCCTACAATGATGAGTTCTTTTTCTGGTGGCATCGACAGGTCATAGTCATTGAAGACTATCCTTACAGAGGGATCGACTATAGAGGTGTTGAGACCATTTTGTGCTTCCTTTCTTTCATTCCACATTCTATCTTCCCTACTTATTTACTCCATTTCTTTTCCCTCTTCTACACCTCCCCTTATTCCCTTTTTCTTTTATCCATTTTTTTCTCCCTTTTTGGTTACTATACTTAGTCATATTTCAGTGTTCATGGGTTCACGGGTTGGTGGGCCTTCATTTCAACTCACTTGCTTATCTTATGAGTCTGGTTTAACACTTATCCGTTTTTCAGTTTCACGGGTTCGAGCCCTCATTCTCCATTTTTTGTGACCTTCACTTTGCACCCCAAGTTTCATGATCTACATTTTGACCATCAGCCTTGTCGTGGGTGTTGAGCTTGAAAGTAATTCATTCCTCTTGCATGCGAGTTTTACCGACCATTCTTCTACACTTAGTATATTTTTGATCATCTATACAACCACAGGTTCAGGGTTCTTGGGTTGGAGGGTTCATGAATTTTTTATATTCGAACTCTCTCTTGTCCATCCCGACCATTTTGTTGCTTTTCCTGATACGCATTAAGTATCGTTTAATGCTAATAACTGTTGTACATGCCCCAAAATGATCGCAATTAATGGTGAAAGGATCGAGGAATTACTCATTGAATATTCATTTTCCAAGGTATTAAAATATCATTATCTTTTTGAAAAAAGGTTTATTTGAGATTATTATCCATTTGAAGAAATAGTCTCATCAACCTATGGAAGCATCAACTAGACAACAATTTTGTGGTGATAGTCTGAATATCTTTGGTCATGAAGACCAGAACTTCCAGTGGTCAAGAGCATATTTGTATTATTCCTCTCCTATTGCACAAAAATATGTAATTTGGGAATTTGGAATCACTCGTGTTGGGTGTGTTCCTAAGGTTTTTGATTGTAAAGAACTCATTTCATGGTGTGTGGACAAGTACATACCGAGCCAAAGAATTATATAGCTCCATGATCATTCTATGATTTCTCTTTCACCTCAAGTTTTTCGCAATATGTTAAAGCTTCCAGAGCCGACTCTTAATTTCAAAGGTGAACATTGCAAAGGATTATTGAAGAAACATAACAATGGGATTGACCTCATGCTGGAATGTTTGGAGAATCCTGCATCTATCCCAATAGACATAACCAAAATCCAGGTTGAGTATTTTAAAAACCCTTATTGAGAAATTGCATCGTTATTTAGCAGGTTGATAGGTCAGGAAAATATTGCTTCTATCTCTCGCATGATTTTATATATTCTGTATTTTACAGTATAGGAACATGCCATTTTTTATTGGGGAAAACTCATTTCTATTGAAATCTCATCCCAATTATCACACTATAAAAAAGACAAAATTATTTATGGCCTCATATTTGATATTTTCTATTTTTCATTGTTGTCAATTCCCAAAATTAACCATTAGTAAGAGGGTGAATTGCGAAACAAATCCAGCTACCTTTTGGTATCAAGCATTATTGAGACATAAGACCCCTTTTTTTTCTATGAAGTTTATAATAATTTTGTTTCAGTCTTCAAAAATCTCTTGTTGGGAGAAAACACTCCAAGGATATCTAATCAAGCTACCATTTTTTTAGAGAAAAAAGGGGACAAAAGAAAAAATGGAGAAACACAATATCATAAGGATATTTTGCTTGAAAGAGAATCCTTCTTTTCTCCCATATCATGTATCTGATAAACTATTTATTACAGAGGTGGAAAGGAAATATAACTTCTGGCTACATTTTTTCCATGAAAAAAGGAAAACACAGTTTATTCTCCTGCCATGGAAGATTGGAGAGTTCATTTTCAGAAATATAAATAAAATTGATGAATTTGGAAATCATTTTAACAATGTGAGTTTAAAGTATGTTGAAAGGATCAAAGGTTTGAATCTGAACCAAATATTTGTTGGACATATGCATTCAATGGGGTTCAATAACTCTTTCATTCAAACTGTCTTGAATGAAGGAGAAGAGAGTAACAACCAAAGCACTCCCATACATAATGTTGGAGATTTAGAAACATTACTTAGCAGTAATGATCTTTACAAGAAAAGGGGAAAAGGTCTGAATGAAGAAAGTGATCAATCTCCAGTTGTTACTCCCAAGAATACTACATCCAGGAGCATTGCTCCAACAACCCACCCAGTTAAAAAGGTTTTCAACAGTATTTCTAGTGGAGGGGGAGAGAAGAATCCTCCCCCTGGAAAAATTGAGAGTTCACACAAGTTTCTCGTGAGAAAGAAAAGAAAACATTTAATGCAAGAAGAAGAACATAATCTTATAGAAAATGACATCCAAATATTTTCTTTGGAGGATATGGAACTAGAAGAAGATATTCAAAAAATATTTCCTACAATAGAATAGCCAGAAAATATGGCTCAACAAGATTCTTTATTGGTAGTCATTGGAAATGATACCTTTACTGAAGAAGAATCCTTTACTTTTCAAAGTGTTGTTTTTGATAAAGAATTTAAAAAGTTGATTGTAGAAAGAAGTGACTAGAAGAATAAAAAGGGAAAGGCCTGCTCAGAGGTCGACCTGAAGGATATGCGACCGTCCCAGATTTCCAAAATCCATAGGGAAACCGAGGACACACTCGACGAATCTATTGATGGTTTAGAGGCTGAAAATTCCAAATTAAAGGAGAAGATCAAAGAATTGGAAACGACCTTGATGCCTCTTCCAATCCTGGCCAGTCCTTTGACAATGATTAAACCAACTACACCCAGTATTAAATTAAATGGATCTTTTAGTCTGCTCATGAATATCTCCAAGCTGATTTACAAAATGAAGAAGGATTCTATACAGATGTTGTTTTACCATTTGGATAAAAGTCTCAAACATGACATAATTGAAAACGAGAGAAGAGGATTTGCCTTCTCCAAGTCGAATTAAACAAATGAATGCATGTTGGAAAGAAAAGATCAAGAATTTGAATAACATTGTCCAAGCATGCAACAAAGCCATAGTGAAAAGAGAATAATTATTTAGAATACTTATAGAGGTAGACTTGGCAGGAAGCACTGATGAGGTGCAATGTCCTAAGTTAATTCTCAATTCAATGTTTATGACAAGGCAACACTTTGATGAACAAGTGGAATTATTAAAAGGATTATCGACTGAGAAATTCAATGACATAATTGAATATGGCGAAGAAGATATAGATAATTGGATGGTTGATAATTCTATGAAAAATAAATATATTAAGGAGGAAATACATGACCTTTCTCATGACCAAAGATATTTAGAAGATGAATTGTTTAATATCAAAATTAGGCATGAAATAAATGTTGCACCAATGAAAAATTACATTGAATATTGGTTTAAGAAGGAAATTGATAAATTAACTAAAGAAGGCCAAGAAAAAATAGTTGATACGGTTCCTATAACTTCCAAATAGGAGAATAAAAGGACAACAACAAGCAAATAAAACACGAGATAGACCATCATAGTAGGTTTATGTTGATCACATATTGCTTTCTTTATCAATCTTTCATCTAGTTACTTTGCTTCTTTGACTAGAAAGGTTTAACCAAAATGTGATAACTTCTTCATGTCTTATTTCCAAGTCTTGCTACTATTTCATCGCCCACCATCTTCTCTCCACAACTCACTTCTTGTTTATATTTAATTTTAATAGTCCACGGGAGCCCCAATCCCAGTCCTCAGAACAAATGCATTTTAATTTCAAAGCTTTGTAACAAACTTTAATATTTTTTTAGACATCCCAAGGGAACTAATTAGGGATCAATTTTGATGGTGTTTTATAACTCTGAGTTTTGAGTATAAAATATTTCATATTGATCTATCATTTTCTTCATTTGATCTCCACATGTGTTTACTCTATTAAAGTTCTCTTATGCATACAAACCACTTTCTTTTATTTTTTTATGTGATCAGTGTTGGAGATACTTAACACACACCTATGATTTCGTTTTCCTAAGGTTTTACCTATGTTTATTAGTCATTATTCAGTATCCTATAGTTTAGGGAGAGTATTCCTCTAGGAGAATATTCTCTTCCGTTCACACTCTAGTTTGATTAGTTGAGTGGAGTCTAGATGCTACATTAGGATCATCACCATGTAGCATTGGGATCATCACCAAATAATGCACATTGTCCTTGGGATTATCACTAGACTAGCACATTACTCATGATTCCCTGATCTCCTCTTCACTTCACTCTGTTTCAGTTAGTTAACTGAAGACTGAGAGACTAGTTAACTCAGACTAGGTGGCAATTCACTTGTATAACTTCCCGAGAGACTAGACTAGGTGGCAGTTTACTCCTGTAATTGATGGTGTGTGTCTAGATCACTCTAGAACACCACTATGGTGCATTGGATTCTCCTCCAGTGCATGTGTAAATTATCATTCATTCATTTGGTTAATGAGAATTATTCCATTCTTTATCTCTTGCTTCTCTTTTCTCATATTTTCTATGCAAATTGTGTATGTGATTTTCTAGCTAGATCTATTATGTGCAAGTTAAACACATTTACATCATATCAGAGATGAAACATTGCTAGGTAAAAGACACAGTGGACTCTTTTTGCAGGTACTAAAGATTGAAGAACACAAAAAACATGGATTATTCACTGACAATACTTATCACTCCTCATAACTATTTGGAGTGGAATCCAACAATTCTGCTTAAACTCATATGCAAAGGCTTGTACCAAATAATTATTGAAATGGAAGTAGAGCCTGATTCCGCCAATGAGAAAAACAACTTTCTCAATAGACAAGATATGGACATAGTTTGTATCCTTTGGTTTATTTGTCCTGAAATTCTCCACCAAGTATACGATGACTCACAAGACTCAACTCCAAATGAATTATGGACCATATTGGAGGTTCTATTCAAGAGTAAATAATATTGTGAGGATTTCATGCAGGATATTGGAAAGATAGAGACACAAGAGAAACCATCAGAACATCAAGCCTCTTATTCTGAAGAGTCTTCTACACAAGTATCTGGACAAATTTGTATTCCATTAATTGCAGATGATTTCTACTCCATTTCATATTTGTTTTCTGAATTTCATGTGGAATATATGTTGCATGCAACTTAGGAGTCGTGCATGCATCTCAAGAGACAAAAAGGGAGTCACGCACATCAGATTAAAAAAAAAATCGTATATTTGAATTCCTCTTGGAAAAATATTCAATTTCAAAAACAATTGTCTAAAATGGAGTTCTGGAAGTGGATTTATGATCATTTTAAAATCAACAAAATTTCAGCGTTTTTCCAGAAACGATTGCATGGTTTTCAAAATTTCATCCAAAATTTATTTGGATCTTCTTCATTACAAGAAGATAAAATGGATAGGTGTGGAAGAATCAATGGTGCATATACTTCATCATATCCGTGCAACCATTTACATATTCAACAAAATCTTCAACGAGTACAAACTTTCATAGTTGCGAGGTCTACTTGGAGTGAAGGACAGGGTTTCTTAGCAACTGCTTTCTGTTCCTTCTCATATTTTTTTATGCATTGTAATTTGAGGGGGTGGTTTTCCCATGAGGTTTTCCCTCTTTCCTCATTTTTTTCAGTGTCACATTCTTATATGAATTTTACAATGGGTACCTAACATGGCCTTTGTTTTCAGGACCCATTCATCATGTACACCCAAGTAGTGTTCAAGGGGGTGTTGAATATATTACACACTCACCTATAGTTATTTTCCTAAGTTTTAGCGTCCAATGTTGAGAACTCTTCCTTACATAATAATATTCTCTCAAGACTATTCCCCTACAAAATAGGATGTTCCTCTTCAATTTAGAGTCAGTTACACTTAGTTCGACTAGTGGAAGTTGTGACTCATCTAACTGATGATTGCATGGATCAATTAACTGGGACTAGGTGGAAATTCACTCCAATGTCTATCAGTGAGTGTCTATATCTCTCTATTTCACAACTATGGTGCATTAGTTACTCATGTAGCCTATATATATTGTAAATTATTCACTCTTTGAGTGTGAAATACAGTTATTGAGAATTCTTCCATTCTTTCTCTCCTGCTTCTCTTTTATCTACAATTGTGTATGCCAATTCCTATATAGATCTATGCTATGTAGGATCAACACACACACACACACACACACACACACACACACACACACACACCATGGAGAGAATGGTGAGAACTATTTGTTTCTCCTCCTTAGATTTATCAACTCCGCAAGCCTTGAGTTGCGACAACAAATCCTTATAATTGGTAAATAAATATTGGAGATTGTTGAAGGATTTTGGATCCAATGTGAGCAATTCCACCTTAATCATGTGTCCCCTCATCTTGACCTATTTTCCAAAAATCCCTTCCATGGTGGTCCAGGCTTCATTGGGGGTTTTACAAGAGGATATGTGAAAGAGGAGTTCAAGATAAATGAGATGAAAAATTGTTCCAAATGCTTCATCAATTTGATTTAGATACTTGGAATTTTCTATGGCTGATGTTGGTTCTGTCTATGTGTCTACTTGGACAATGCCCTCTATTGAGGCCTTTATCGAGTCTTTGACACAAGAGAAGGACAAGCTCATCAATATGGGAAAAACAAAAGGCCTAAAGGCACATGCACTTACTGTGCAAGATGGAAGCGATCATCAATATCATAAATCTAAAGAAAAAGACAAAAGTAAAGCACATGCAAATCCAAAGAAGGAAGGGTACTCAAAACCCTTCAACGATGCCTCCGGATCCAAAGGTTGAAAGGGAAGAAAAGGGGAGAAATGCACTTACTGACATAAAGGATTCCATCCAAAATCCACATGTATGTAGAAACAGATAGATCTAATGACCCAAATACTTTAGAAAAACAACCTTGGATTATCGCATCCCTGAGGGTGCCAAGAAGAAGAAGCCATAATATAAGAATCTGAAGAAAGGAAATTCTAGCCATGCTTTGATTTCCATCAACTCCTCTCCCGATGCTTGGATCATAGATTCAGGTGCATCACACCACATGGATTCCACAAAATAAGTCTATTCTTCATTGGATGCATGTAAAGGTCCTCATATTCTGATGGGGGACAACTATCTAGTCGAGGTCACCGTCAAAGGAAGAATTGAACTCACAAATGGAAGCTTCGAGAATGTGCTATACATTCCCAAAATTTCTGTCAATATTCTCTTCATGTATCAGATGACAAAATACAACACTGAAAAGATAGTCATATTCACATCTGATGCAATGGATATCTATGACATGTAAACCAATTCCAGGGTTGCTACCATTGAGGTAAACCATCAAACTAGACTCTACAATTTTTCTAAATTTATTGAACCAGATTATGCATTACTGCTTACCCATGATGATGAAAGCAGTAGGATATGGCATGAAAGGTTCATACATTTAAATTTCAGATATATGAAACAACTTAGAAAGCAAGGAATGGTTGATGGTCTACTTGGCATCCACTTCTCCAAAGGAATTTGTGAGGGGTGTGTTCTTGGAAAACACCCTCAAGAGAAATTTGACAAAGGAATGACTTAGAAGGATTCCCTTCCTTTATATATGATCCATAGTGACCTCATGGGAACTTTTACACATCCATCAATCAATAAATCAAGGTACATGGTCATTTTTGTTGATGAATTCTCACGCTTCACATGGATTTTATTTCTCAGGAAAAAATCATAGGTCCTTCAACACCTCAAAGATTTCAAATCCCTTGTTGAGACGGTCAAGAAAGAAAATCAAAGTCCTCCAAACAGATAACGGGGGAGAGTATTTCAACCATGAGATTCAAAATATTTTTCATGAGGCAGGGATTCAGTTGCAGCACACGGTTCCTTATACTCCATAACAAAATGAAGTTTTTGAGAGAAAAAATAGATCTCTAAAAGACATGGCATCTTGCATGCTACATGCAAAGTCACTTCCATAGAGATTATGGTCTGAAGCACTTAATTTTTCAACCTACATCCAAAACAAATCTCCCTATAGATATGTCAAGGATAATACCCCCTACAAGGCTTGGAGTGGCCTCAAACTAGAAGTGACCCACTTTCTTATTTTCGGTTCACGTGCATGAGATACGATTCCCTCTGAGAAGAGGAAGGCATTTGATCCACAGAGCATAGAGTGTATTTTTTTGGATACCCCGATGGTGTGAAGGGATACATACTCATTGATCTTTCCTCGGATCGGCTCATCATTGAGCGCATTGTCCAATTCAAGGAAAGAGTCTCGCATGTACCTCTACAGCCGCATGCAGACACTTTTGTTCTTCCACCTGTTAGAGATGATGAGAATGCACATGCTGACTCTTATTCAAATGAGAGTTCTAATTCATAGGATTCAAATGATCTAGATACATAGTCAATACAGTCAAATGCATATTCAATTCATGTAGATCCAGAGTCGAGGCCTAACTGGGCCCATACTACTCTTCGATGCAAGGGATCTTGTTGGGGATCCAATTGATACTAGGAGGACTCAATCTGATTTCAAGGGGCCTTCTCTTACACTCACTGCCACTAAACCGTTGCCACCTAGACATATTTTCTTGGTTCAGTATTTAGATCCACAATCTTATGGCTCTGATACCATGCCGTTTTTCTTCATATGTGTCCCATAGATACTGGAGAGAGTGTATGAATCTGTTGAACCCTATGAACTCTCCGTTGAAAAAGAAGAAACTTTCTTTCAGGATCACAAGCCCTCCTGTGAGGGAGTTAGCCTAGTCCTGCTCTAATACCATGTTGTTTTTCTTCATATGAGATATGATAGATATACAATATATTATTACGATGGTGAGTGTTCCATATATAGGGAACATAAGGTGACCATCCATGAAAGGATGCATCCCTTGAATAATCAATAACTATTTGTTATTATCATTTACTTATTATGTAATATAAATAATAATCATTAATAATCATATTATTAATTATTATCTTTAGAGAATGTCTTTCCGATGTTGTCGAAACATCAACAATGGTGAGGCTGCTAGAAATCCCTTTTGGGAATATACCATGCAGGAGGAGCACAACTCCCTCCTCGAGAAACATAATTGGTATCTGGTTCCCCTTCCTTCAGGAAGGAAACTTGTCAGGTGCAGATGGGTCTACAGAACCAAGAGCACAACGAATGGACAGATTAGCAAATACAAATCCAGGCTAGTTGTCAAAGGATTTCAACAGGTGCATGGCATTGACTATAATGAGACCTTCGCTCCAATAGAAAATATGGATTCCATACCTTTGGAACTTGCCATTGTGGCAACTAAGGTATGGGAAGTCCATTAGATGGAAATGAAGAAGGAATTTCTTCACGATGATGTCTCTGAGGAGATCTGTATGGAGCATCCCTAGGGATTAATGTAGGATTCATATTTGGTCTGTTGACTGAAGAAGTCTCTTTATGGCCTCAAGCAGGATCCGAGGGCATGGTATTCCAAGATGGAATCCTACCTATTGTCATAGAACTTTGTATGTTTTAAATCAGACCTGAATGTCTACATGCTCATGACGACTGATTCACTTATACTCATAGTTCTGTATGTTGATGATTTGGTGATCACCGGTTGCTTGAATTCAATGATTGCTGCAGTCAAGATGATTCTACATGACAGGTTCTTGATGACGGACATGGGTCCTCTACATTTATTCCCTGGAATCAAGATCAGTCAGGATGCATCATGCATCAAACTATCTTAGGTGAAGTATGCATGAGATCTCCTTGAGAGATTTCACATGACAGACTGCAGGTCTTCCCTGAATCCTTTTCTATCAAGATTCAGACTTGAGGATGGCGATGACACTCCACTGGTTGACAACACACTCTACAGACAACTAGTGGGGAGATTGTTGTAACTCACACACTCTATATTAGAACTCTCCTATGCAGTTGGAGTAGTCTCCAGGTTCATGCAAGAGTTGCATAAGCTACATTGGAAGGTTGAAAAGTGTATTATTCGATACATACAGGGAACCATCACCTTTGGGATTAAGTATTCAACAGAATCTACATTGAACCTCACTGGTTTCACTGATTCTAATTAGGATGGTGATAACATTGATCGCAAGTCCACATTTGGTTACTCACTCAGTCTCAGTTTCGGGCCTATCTGTTGGTCGAGAAAGAAGAAGGTTTCTATTGCTCTATCTTCAGCTGAGGTAGAGTACAGAGGGGTAGTTAACATAACCATTTAGGCTATGTGGCTACAACATTTTCTCATTGAGTTGGGAATTCAGTTTCATCGACTGATCGTCATCTGGTTGACAACCAGAGCACTATGAAGTTATACAGAGATCTAGTTTAGAGGCAACAGATGAAGAACATCAAGATCTACATGCACTACATCCAAGACTTAGTACATGAGGGGATCATCAACCTGCATCTTTTTCCTTCAACAAAAAATACTACCAACATCTTCACCAAGACCTTCACTAAGGAGAAGTCTCATTCTCTGCGTAGTCATCTTGGAGTGAAGGACACGATTGCCTAGCAACTATCAGTTCTTCTTTTTACATACATTGTACTTTGAGGGGGGGATTTTTCCCATGAGGTTTTCCCTCTTTCCTCGTTTATTTCAGTGTATATTTTGTATTTGGGTACCTAAGATGGCCTCGTTGTTGTGACCCATTATTTATTTTTCACCATAGTGATGTTCAGTGGGGGTTTTGGAGTTACTTCACACACACCTAGGATTTCTTTTTCCTAAGGTTTTCCCTATGTTTATTAGTCATAATTCAGTCTCCTATAGTTTAGGGAGAATATTCCCCTTGGAGAATATTCTCTTCAGTTCACAATTCAGTTTGATCAGTTGAGTGGATTCTATATGCTACATTGGGATCATCACCATGTAGCATTGGGATCATCACCAACTATTGTGCATTGTCCTTGGGATTATCACCATACTAGAGCATTACTCATGATTCCCTGATATCTTCCTCACTTCACTATGTTTCAGTCATTTAACTAAATACTAAGAGACTAGTTAACTCAGACTAGGTGGCAGTTCACTCCCATAACTTCTTGAGAGACTAGACTGGGTGGCAGTTTACTCCCGTAACTGATGGTGTGTGTCAATATCACTCTATACCACCACTATGGTGCATTGTATTCTCCTCCAGTGCGCATTAGTTGATTTATACATAGTATATCATGTGTAAATTATCATTCATTCATTTGGTTAATGAGAATTCTTCCATTCTTTCTCTCCTCCTTCTCTTTTCTCATATTTTCTCTGCAAATTGTGTATGTCATTTGCTAGCTAGATCTGTTTTGTGTAGGTTCAACACATTTACAATAAAAAAATATTTATTTCAACTATGATGGATGTGAGGACATTTTTCTTATTTTTTCAAATTTGTGATGCATGAGGTTCCTGGTCATCTCTTAGGAATATTTTTTTTTTTTTTTTTAAATAAAACATTTTTTTTTAGCAATTTTTATATTTTCTTTGAATACCACGATGGACTTTCTCAAAGTACTATATTATTTTGGGAATTTAGAATTCAAATAATATCATAAAACAGAGAGGATTACCACCTCTATAAAAATGCAGGGGGATATGTATCCTCATGGGGTTTTTGTTTCAGTCCTAACAGATTCAAGCATCAACATTTTTGGTGACCATACTGTGGACTCAACTGAAAATTTGAAATCTGGTTTAGCGTTCTTTTGAAAAATACATGAATTTTCCTAGGCTGATCAGCCTCGCCTAGAAATTGGATTGAATAATAAACAAAGAATATTGTATTAGCTATATAATTTGGTAATAAAGACAACTGAGATCAAGGAAGAATTAGAAATATCTTAGCTGATATTGGTCCAAGAAGAAGAAAGAGAAATCCTTCGTAGACAGAGGAAAGAGGAATGACAAGACCAAAGAAATGAAGGACAATCTTGAAGAGCACAAGAACAAGGTCGGAATCGAAGCTGGATGAATACAAGGGACTTATTACTAGAAGTAAAAGAAAACAACTATGTATTTTAGGAAGTGAAAAACATATTCCTGAAATATCTCTAGAGATGGCTGGAAGAAATGAAGAACCATGAAGAGAACCACATGAAGAAAGACAAGGAGGTGGAAGAGGTGGTGGAAGAAATCAAGAAGGGATAATATTTGGAAACCAAATAAGATTAAGATATTCCCCCCTCAATATTCGAGGTGAGAAACATGACCTCCCTGTTCTCCCTAAGGGTACTTTGAAATAATTTTCTGGAGATAGAACAATTGATGCCAAAAGGCACCTTTTTTTTGTAAATAAAAAAGTATTGTATTACCTTGGGCTAGAAAAATCTACAGATGTCTAAGTATACACCAAAAATTTCCACCTGTTCTGCCACATAAGTGGAAACTAGAACACGTGGGAAACATTTTTCAGAGACCAAAATATGACATATGTCTTAGAGAAAATGGGGACTTTCCACCCATTCTGCCACAAGCGTCAAAACCAGAACATGCGGTTGACTAAGTGCCTCGACCAACTGATGACCCAGAACCAAAATTTGAATTTCTCAAAAATATTATCACTAAAACTAGAGAAAAAACAAGTAATGAGACTAGACATGAGGCAAACCTTGGTGTCCATCCTAGAGGACATTGAAGGCGAATGGCTGACAAGAAGTCAGGCATCAAATTTTCACAGGATCGCTTGATAGGGAGTCGAACATGACATCCAAGCACTTGTTGAGGGTATGCTGGTTGTGCAGTGGCTCTGCAAAATCCTTTCACATCTCGAAAATCAAGACCAAGTGGCCTTCCGTGAGCCTGCAAGAGCTGGGAGTTGGGTGAGCATGCTCTTCTATGTCATCCTCATTCTAGAATTCGTCCCAATTTATTTTGAGGTCCTCATCCTTAGAAATGGAGGAATTCTTATAGTGATCCTCCATATGAGGATGTATTTCCTCTTCAACCATACAACCTGTCCCGACTGGCTCCGAAAAAATCAAAGGGGTGATGGTACTTGTGGCCGATCGCTGCTCCAAGGTGGTCTTCGACAAATTAGGTAGAATTTCCTCCCAATTGGGATGAATATCCTCTTCTACCAGAAAAACTCCATGGAAATGCTTTTTTTTAGACAGACGAAGCTCCAAATGAGTCGCCTCATACTAGTTCTGGTCAGAGTAGGGTAAGCAATCCAAAATGTCACCTAGAAGGGGAGAGAGAGAGGCTAGTCCTAAGAGTTTGTGCCTACTGACCTGATTGTAGTTGGTTGGCCTGTGCTAGGACTTACCTCTCTTGCAAGGAATGGCTAGGAAAAGCGTAGGGACAAAGAAGAAGATGGTGGGGTGGCCATAGGTGCGAGAGAGAAATAGAGGAATAATTACTAAGGAAATGCAGACACGGAGCATAGCAGCCAGTAGGAAATGATAAATTAAATCCAAATGCTAGAGATAAAAACCATTGTGAGGACAAATAAACGTGAGGATGGAGGAATTGATGGATATGATTTCCATGAGTGCTTGGTTAATGTAGTTTTGTTGCTTCGTACCTGTACCAAAGAGTCAAACCTGAGTCACCATTAAGACTTCCATTCACTCTCAGTGCATTGAACCTTGGCAGAAATGAATGCTAGGAATATTTTCTGGATAGGGAAGGAGGGTGGCGGTGAGGGGCCTTAACTTGCCTTGCAGCCAACACATCTGTTGACATGTGTGCACCATGTGTCACCCCATCCGGAGGGATTCTAAAAGGCACCTTGATTTGTTTCTTGATGTTTGTAATTTTCATCGTGTTGAATACGACGATGTGATGGTAAGGTTGTTTCTTCAAACCTTATCGGGACGATATTATGAATGGTATACGACATTACCCACTAGGTCAATTGGTTCATTTAATGACCTTGAAGCCATGCTTCTGAATATGTTCACTCCCCCAATTGCATATCATACCATTCTCACTAATTTCACCTAAATTGGTTTGAGAAAGAATGAGAGAATACAATATTTTAATCTCAGATTCAATAAAACCCTGAGTAAGATTCCATAAGATAAAAGGCTGAATGACCTAGTGATACTTGGTTGTTATAAGAGTGCGATTCCCCCAAATGTAAAATATGCTATCAGAACATCCCAAATGGATACCTTGGAGGAAGCGATGATTAAAGCCACAGAGATGGAATAAATTATGATTGAGTTGGGTGTTTACCTCGATATTATTCTGGGAGAAGTACAAAGGCATATGGGAAGCTTGAGTATCGATGATCAAAGAGCCTCTAGTTCGAGAAAGAACAAAGAGAAAAAAATGTGACCTATCCAAAATCAAGCCATTGGAGGAGGGTTTTTTAAAGGAACCATACCAAATGTGAAGGTAGACCTTGTTGCAACATAAGAAACTAAGAAAATAATTGAGATTGCACAAATGAATATGACCATAAGGAAAATGAAAAATGAGATAATCATATTAAGAAGGGGTGAAAATTATGTAGCAAATCAAAGAATGTCGGTCCAAGAGAAAAGAAGGAACCCTTCCAAAGGAAAAAGAGCGAGGTTTGAAAACAATGATAATCAACAAAGACAAAGGGTTCCTATCCAACCAATACCAAATGCAGCTGTTCTGGATGATATTTATGCTATAGCGGGAAAACCCCTCTATGGAATACACTAGGGTTCAACATGTAGGTAGATCTAACTGTCTAAAAGTATCCTACCTTTCTAACTACCCCAAACACACCCCAAATTCATACATGAAATACAAAGTGAAAAGATCAGGTAACTCTACCCTTTACTCCGTGTCCGGTGTCGATCCTCTCGCGTTTGATAGCTCCGCTGACTACAAGCCTCCTCCCAAGGCTGGCTTGCATTCAAAAACAGATAAACATGAAACTACAAACATGCATATCATATACAAATAATGGGTTAGATTTTAGAATAAAGCATAAATCAAATACAAACATTTGACACATCATATTTCGGGATAGGAAAAGTATTTCTTTTATTGATATCACAATGTTTACTTACAACAAGGTCGACGACTACTCCACGAACCTAGTCTGGGCTCCTCTTCACCAAGATCCAACTGTGCCTCTGCATATCTTTCTCCTCTCAACCTCTCTCTAGGGAAATGGAATAGGCTTATGATGGAGGAAAAAGGGCAAAATGGGAAATTCTGAGGTAAATCTCACAAGGTGGATGCAATTATTTGGGGCAAGGAGGGATGTGAAATGGGCAAAGTTTCACTGTTCTTATTATTTTCTTAGGAATGAGACCAAACACCTCATTTTGTATGATAAAATGATGGTTATTCAGTTGGGTGACAGGCTATAGGTGGTGGATCAGCTGGGAAACTAGCCAATAGCCCGTAATCTCAATGAATTCCTTGCAACTTTTGCAAGTATACATGGGATGTAATGGTTTAGCTAGCGTACGTACGCAGGCTGTAGTGGTCAACAGGCATATGTAGGTGAGAAGTAGTGGTGCAGGGTGCGCACATCCTCAAAAATAGTGTTTTTAAGAAGAGCTACTCAATTATGGCTTGGAAAAAATAGCAAGTAAGAGGGCCAAATGCTAGGTATGCATGTATGGAGAAATTTAGGGTTATAACAGATTCCCCCTAATGTGTGAGGTCAGAAGATCATTCGATGGATGAAATACATTACAAATCTTCACCAACGTATGAAGCGAGTGAGCCTGAGACTAGAGTTCAGGAGGTGCCATCTGCAAAAATAACAATTGTCTCTCTGAGGCGGGCATACCCATGCTCGGGATGAAATAATTCATGGTTTCCAATCAAATACACTGTAGATCCATGTCATATAACTATATAAAGTGTATCCATGAGAAATACACAACGAATCTACATCTCAAAATCAAAGATATACATGTATAGTATCCATCTTCAAGAAGCCAACGATGCCTGATGGCTGGATATGAGGCCTTCAGAGCTCGAGCAACAACTTCAAGATCTTCAAAACTCGAATAAGAGTGTAATGTGAGTGTATGAATTCACTACCCAGAGGTCTTTGATGGCTCACCAGGAACAAACAAGAGGTTCTCGATGATCAGGTAGAGAAATTCATTGATTTCGAACAAGGACTTGATTGGACTTTTGGGATGGCCGGGCATGAGGTCAAGAGACAAACCGCAGAAAGGAAGACTTAGGCAACATGACATTGACATAAGTTCATGATGCATGAGGCAACACAAATTCTCCATGTGTTTGGAAGAATAACCAAACGGAGGAGGACACAACTCTATGTAGCGAGAACAACTTCCTAAGGTCATATTAAATCCCAAATATTGACAAACAAACAGAAGGATTTTCTTTGTCCAAGGGAGACTCATTGTGCTGCCATAAAAAGAAAATATATTTCACATCCTCTTTTTGGGGTATTTTTTTTTGTCTTTTTCAATATTTTAAAGGGCTTGAAAAAGAATAAAATAATGCTACATTACAAAGGAGGAACGAGTGTCGCAAGCATACTAGTTCCAAGCGCAAGGAACATACTAATTCTCATAGCAAGGAGACATGTGTAGGAAAAGGACACTCGGGGAAAATTCCCCCGTGGGTCAAGGTGTCAGGTCACAGAGGAAAAGTGCTACAAGGCTTGCATATAAGGCATGCTTCAAAGTTTCATTTGAGAGCAACATGGAGCCGACATTAGGCCAAAGACGCAGAGATGCAAATGCGATTAGCAGGACACAATGAATTATGAAACCCCCTTCAATGTATTTTTCACGAGCCTAGAAAAGGTAAGATCGATGGTTTTTTCATGTTTAGATAATTTGAAAAAAAGTAAAAGATGACTCCACTGGGGTACCTTTTTCAAAAATAGTCTAGTCAGTTCAAAAAAGGGGTAAACTTGCACTGAAAATACATCTATTCAGAACCATTTTAACGAGTGTGACACATACAAGATCACTAGACAATCTTCTCAATTTTAAGGAGTCTGAAAAGAGCTTAACTATGGACCCCGTATAGTATGTTCTTCTGCACCAATTAACGAGTGTGAAGGAACAAGGTCACTCGACGATCTTTTCAATTTTAAGGAGTCTAAAAAATATCTTAACTATGGACTCTGTAAGGGATGTTCTTCTGGACCAATTTAACGAGTGTGAAGGCACAAGGTCATTTGGCGATATTTTTAATTTAGGGAGTCTAAAAAGAGCTTAACTATGGACTCTGTGGGGGTTCCTTTTTCGTAAATTTAGTCCCTTAAGCCCCAAAAAGGGTTAAAATTATAACTAAGAATACTCTTCTAGCAAACCGAAGTTCCTAGAGTATACCTTTTTTGGTAAAATTGACCATCTAGACTAAAAAAGGGGTAAACTACTGCCGGAGAGATGTGCCTTCAAATTTTAGTTTGGCAAGCATGAAGGACAACAAGATCGCTCGACAATATTTTCATGTTTAGAGAGTCTGAAAAGGGATTAAAAGAAGACTTATTTTCTAGGAGTCCCGAGGGTGAGGACAAGAGTGATGACATATCAAACGTATGAGGCTCAATCTCATAATCGGGATAGGACTAACAAGGAATCCCGAGCCTAAAATCATTAATGATGGCATGGATGCCAAAATGTAATAAGGATATAACTAGGGCATCAATGTAGAGGTAGTCTCTACCACTAAATTACAACACTCTAAAGAAATAATGAAGGTTTTGTGTCACAGTTCAATGGGATCGATCCTATGGAAAAGAAGAAAATACATTGAGATGTAGAAAGTGGAGGTGGAATCCTAACTTATATGAAAAAAGTTGGAAAAACAAATTTTACCAAAGGACCTTTAAAAGCGACCCATCTCCCAAGTTTTTTTCCAAACCAAAAGTGAAGTTCATTGTAACATCCAATAAGAAACTCAAGAACCACGCTAAATTATTTTCAAGCCAGAAAAAAATGGCAAAAGGGTTAAAAAAAGTGGCAAAAAAGGCCCAAAAAGTCTATAAATAGAAGTTGACAGCTCATTTTCACCATTGAAAATTGAGAATTAACCAAAAATAGAAAAAGACCCCTTTGCTAAAAGATTTGATTCTGAGATATTCAGAAGACAAAACGAACTTCCGCTCAGACCAAGTAAGTACAAACCAACCCCTCTTGCATTTCCATACTTTGTTTATGTGTTTCTTTTAGTTTTTTTTGGGGAGATCCCTCCTAAAAAGGGGTGGCCCTATGTGTACGCGGGCTGTCTAAGGACAATTCGTGTATGCCTGTGGGAAGAAAACAATCTGCCTGTGCACATATGTGACTGTGTCCAAGACATCCCGTGTGAACCCTCAATAACATATAAAAAATGAAAAAACAAGAGTTTACTCTCCCCTTGAACTTGTCATGTGACAGGATGTATGCCCAATGGAGAGAGAGAGAGAGAGCACGAGGATATTTATATCTTGGTCGATGAGGACCCTGCTGATATGGATAGATTGAAATAATGCGGGTTATGGAAGTTCTTCCAGTGTCCATTCATGAGGGCACAACCCAGGCTGTTGAATGCCTTGGTGGATTATTGACACCCTAACACTAAGGTGTTTATGCTTGAGGGGAAGTTGTTGACTCCAACGACTGAGGACATATACTTTTTGAATGGCCTCTCGAGGAGAGGGGAACTAGTCAACTTGCATTCATTTACCCCTGGGCCCCACAACATTATCGAGTTGATCGGAATGCATTCCGAGGCCGACTATAAGAAAGTAGGTTCTTAAGTGCCAATCCACAAGATTACAAACCTATCACTGAAGGTGATAGTTTTTCTTATTGAACAGATCAATGGATCTGCGGCCTTACATTAGGCCTCCTAGATGCACATGTATTGTGCGATGCAGTGCTTAAATGCACAAATATTCGAATGGAGCACAACCATGCTTGACTGCATGAAGAGGCAACTCATAGAGTGTCGAGGGCGGAGTAACAAAAACTTCAGGTTTGGTACCATTTTATGTTCATTATTCTTTGAGAGGGTGCCCAACCTTAGTCCATGAGAGAAAATGCGAGGGCATGTGGCCTCCTTCCCAACAGTGAGTAGATGGGCAACATTGTTGCCACGATAGGGGGGAGGAAGGACCATAGAGGCCTTCGACGATGCATTTTTTTATTGGTGGGCACGACAAATTCCAGTGATAGAGGAATACCCCTATGATGGAATCAACTTTTCTAGGGATCTGGACATGCCCGTACCTCCTGGGGAAGAGCGAGGAGAGATAGGTATGTTTTTTTTTTAAGTTGTTTAATTTTTAGTTTCTTTTAATATATATCATTTTTATGTGAATTAGAGTATCTGACAACTATGTATTTGTTATGTACATATGTGGGACCAATGCATACAATAGACTTCTCAAGGACCAGGTGGCGTCCTTGACCAGAGGCAGTACCAAAAACAACTTCCATACCCACAACATCAGCAGGGGACCTCCATCCGGAGAGGTTGAGATAGTTTTGCGACGGGTGGAGTAGAACCTCACCGCACTCACTCATGCAGCTCCCACGGCTGAGATCAAGGATCTCCCACCATCGATGTAGCCTCATGTAGTTTGGGTGCCACAGACCTGGGTCTGACTCGTCCGACATTTGGCGAATACCGTTGTTCACTATGGTAGGGCCAACAGGCCCCTTGCTTAGCTAGGATGGACCACTTATGTGTCGAGGGCACTCTTTTTTTATATTTTTTAGGGAATAAGCCCCATGATGTATACTAGATATGTATTTTTGAGGCGTTCGCGCCCACCTATGTACTCTGAGACTTTTGATATATATATGTATTTACATCTTTTATGTCTTATGGATCACATTTTTACAATGTATGTACATGTGTATGTGTGTGCTTCTTTTATGTGTTTGCAATATGCCAATCTAATACTTTATTAGCCAGAGTATCTGTCATTTGATTTAATATCCTAGGAACATGGATATATGTAATGTAATCAAAGCAACTTTCTAAGAGACGTACCCTAAGGAATTGTTGGTGTAAAGTAGGATCATAAATGYGATAAACCCCATTTAACTGGGACACAACCAGTTGTGCATATAAGTAGACTCGGAGGCGAGAGATACCATGYGAAAAAGCATCATGAAGCAACTATATCACTGTGCTGTACTCGATGACATTGTTTGTGGCATCACCTAAACAAATACCTCCAGAAGATAGCAACTGGCCTTGAGGCATGAAAATCACCCAAGCTGYGGAAGAAAGCCTCTGAGTTTGTCGACTAGGGCCATTTGTGAACCCAACGAACACCTCTGATTCACTTGAAATCTGCCACAGTGAAAAAGATGACATAAATAATGACATGTCCATAAAATAAAAAGACAAAAACTAACTGTATAAGAACTATACATATGTACAAGAAGTCACCCAAGGAGACTAACTTACGAGTAATACTTCTTGAGGTAGAGCCCATTTCTAGGCTCTTCCAAAGCATTTCCCTCAAAGTCAACCAGACGATAAGTTCCCTTCTTTAGTACCTCTTTCACAATGAAAGGTCCGAACCACACGGGTTTGAACTTGCCTACCCCCAGGGGATCCTTATATTGGTCGTAGACCAGGACAAGGTCGCCTTCGGAGAAAATTCGAGGACGAATGGACCTATCATACTGACACTTGACTCATTGCTTGTGAGCCTCATTGGCTAAGGTTGCATCATGGTGTTGCTCATCGATCTTCTCGAGATATAATAAGCGTTCCTCAAGAGGTGAAGTTTCTGGTAATAACTGTACTGCCAACTTTAGAGATGGGATCTGACACTCTATTGTAAAGACTGCTTCCAACCTGTAAATGAGTTGAAAAGGTGAGAAACTGGTGGCAGGATTTACTAACATTCGGTAGGCTGACAATGCCGAGTACAACATCAAATGCCAATTAGACTTGGTAGAATTGATTGTTCGCTACAGAATAGTCTTGAGGGACTTATTCACAGCTTCCACCTGACCATTTTCTTGTGGGTAGTAGGGTGATGAATGCTCCTATCTCAACCCAATATTTGACGTTAACTCATAAATCATTTTGTTCTGAAAGTGACTACCATGGTCAGTGACAATATTCTTCTGGATTCCAAACCTTGCTATTATCTAATTGAAAATAAAGAGAGTTGTTGTCTCACCATCATTATTAAATGTGGGAATAAATTCAACCCACTTTGTGAAGTATTCTACCACTATGATGATATAGCGATGCCCCTTGGCTGAAGCCGGGTGGCATGTAGTAAAATCAATCCCTGAATTGGTGAAGGGACCAACAGTAATGATGGGAAACATGGGAGCAGGGTGTGCCCTCATCTTTCGAGAGAAGATATGACATGGGTGACACTTCTTGACCAATTCAACACAATCCTTAATTAACATTGGCCAAAAGTAATCGACTCGTAGAATCTTTTGGGTTGTTGGCAACCCATACAAATGACCACCACATGCTTCAGTGTGGCAGTCGTTAAGAGTGAGTTCTGCTTCTTCGTGAATGAGGCATAGATGAAGGATGTAATATACACCTCGATGATACAAAGTGTCATTGAGTATGAGATATTTTTTGGCCTAATGGCATATACATCGACGCTCATCGTGAGAAGCAGAGACGAGGCACTTCAAGTTTTGGAGATAGACTAGTATATGTCCATACCAAGGGTCCGAAGATGAAATCAAAAAAATATCTCCTTTAATCGGTGATTCTTCAGGCGTAACATCACCTGATTTGACCGGAAGTTCCGAGATAAGTTCCGCAAAGAGAAGTGACTTTTTGGATTTCACAGAAACAAAATCCAAGTCAAATTCCTGGAGGATAATGATCCATCTATTGATCTTTCCACCGATGATGCATCCTGTCAACATGTATTGAAACAAATTCACAACGACAACGACGGTGGTCATATGAAGCAGAATATAATGACGAAACTGCTGGACGACATGCACTGCCACCAATGCCAACTTCTCAACATTGGAGTAGTTGATTTCTGGTCCAACTAGGCCTCGACTTAGGTAATAAATCACATGCTCTTCGAGTAGATTGTCCTCTTGAACCAAGACCATACTGATGGTTGACTCTGCAGCGACCAAATCCAATAAGAAATATTTATTATAATTGGGAGGTCGTAGCAGGGGGAATATGTTAGGGAGCATTTCAACTCTTTGAAAGAGCGTTGAATGGCTTCTTCCCAACAGAAAAGGACTCCCTTCTTCATTAAACGCATGAACCCTTTAGTGATTTCGACATAGTTTGCGATAAAACACCGAAGAAAATTCTCTTTATCCTGTAAGCTTTGACGCTGAGGGAATGTGCACAGGGGAGGCAACTGAAATATAACCTCAACCTTCAGAGGATCGACAATGATCCCTATTGTCGAATCTATGAAACCTAGCAGACGACCCGATATCACGCAAAAACTGCACTTGTTTGGATTCAAGCGAATCCGATAGTAGTGACATTGCTCAAAGATTGGTCAAAGGTGCATGGGATGATCATCTCTCTTACAAGATCGTGATGCTAAATCATCGAGATAAGGCTCGACTATCTATCTAAGGTCATGGAAAGAAAAATACATGGCCCGCTGAAAAGTGGCTCCAACATTCTTCAGGCCAAACGACATCTTCCGATAAGAAAATGTACCCCATGGATAGATAAAAGTTGTTTTATGTTGGTCTTTGGGCTTATTATGTATCTGATTGTATCCCAAAAAACCAGCCATGAAAGAAAATACCTCACAACCTGCACACTCATTGACAATCTGGTCAATGAATGGGGTGGGGAAATTATCCTTTCCACAGGCCTTGTTCAAATCACGAAAGTCCATACACACATGAATTGTACCCTTCTTTTTGTTGAACATAATGACATTTGACACCCATTGATTCAATTGAACAGGGTAGATGAAACCGACTTTGAGCAGTTTCTCTACTTCAGCCTTAATTGTTGTTGCTTCTAAAGGATTCACCAAACAAATCTTTTGCTGGACCGGTTTGGCATCAGGATAAGTCATTATTTCATGTTCGGCTATTCTTGGATCAATTCCTGGCATTTCCTCGTAATACCAGGCAAAAACGTTGCATAATTCCTTAAATAAATATGTATAGATCCGAATCTCCTCAAGGGAGCAATCCGCTCCGACGAAGACATTCTCCACGATGCTAGGGGTTCTGGAGATGTCAATAGGTATCGTTTCAATGATAGTTTCCATATTACCCTTGGCATAAACTGCGTGCATAGCTAGAGGATCAATAGGCCAAGACCTATCTCCAGTCATAGTCAACACGTATACACCTGACTCTATTCTTCTTAACTCCAAGAGAAAATAAGATCTACGATGGAGATCATCCCAGGGTCTATCCGGATCAGTCAATGCCTCTATAATTGCCTCATCATAAGGAAAGACCAAGTCTAAAGAGTCTGTAGTGGTGAGGGAATCTTGAGCCCAGATAGGCTCTAGAACCAGATCTAACTCCTGTGTGGGAGTCAGATCGGGGTCGACCGAAGCTTGCTAAACAATACTGTATGAAAATTCAGCTGCAGACAAGGGTATGGCCATGCCAGGATGCCTTGTACCTTCCATCGAAGCCGACGGGGAAGGAATATTCCACATATCACTAACGTAAGTTGTACGAAATGACAACACTTGAAAGATTTCAACCCTTGGTTGGTCAGGGACAACTAATATCATCTTGAAATCGCCAGCAGGAGGCGGGTAATTGAAAGTACCCATCAAAGGTTGGCACAAAACAACCCCCACATTGATGACATTAGGCTGAGATTTATCAATCATCGAGACTTTGGATGCCCCCGATGAAGGGTCAGGCTGGGAGAAAGACAATTGATCAATGGTTACGATTCAGCCCTCGTGTGGAAACAACAACACCTGAAAAAATGTGGAAACCACTGCATGCATAGCATAGGTCCAACTCCTTCCTAACAATAGGTTGTAATCGAGAGGCGCATCGACCACTTCAACTTCGACGCACACGGTCTTCCCTCCTAACTGCACGAGGAAAGTAGGAATGATTCGATGTGGTCTGAAAGAATGATCGTCGAAAACAGTAAGTAGAATTGGTGATGGAGACAAAACAGGTTGGCCAATGGCCTTCCAACACGTCAATGACATCACGTATGTTGAGGCACCCTCATCAACCACCGTGCAGAAAATATTTGGTGTAAAATATTTTGTGGGGTGAGCCACTACTATCTGAAACGCAACGTGGTATGGGAGACGAGGTTTCAAGTCGCTCGTAGCAAGCATGATCGTTCCAGGCTTATAGGTCTCAGCAGATCCTAAGGAAGCTAACATAGCCTTTCTTTGTGAAGGGTAGCTCTGGAGGACCTCCAAAGCAGACATTGCACAAGGGTTTTGTGAAAAATACTCCACCATAGAGTAGTTCTGAGCAGCCCTCGCGTTCAGATTATATGAAGATTTCTTGAACGCCCCTTTTGGGATGTGTGTCATTGTTTCTCCCATTTTCTTCTCAATATGGAGAGGAACAGATGGGTTTACGACTTCCTTACCCTTTTCATCAGTTTCTGGAATTTTGTAATCGTGTGCCCTAGTTGCTATGTGAGTGTCACCTTTCAACATATAAACGTTTGCGGCCGAGGGATTACTAGAAGACGAAGGGGGCTCCTGACTTCCCCATCGACACTTGAAGAGGCTTGAGTCAATTTTTTCCCATGTGGAAATGGGTTTGTTAACACAATAGGCTATTGTTGCACCAATAACTTTTGGGCCTCCACAAGATGAGGGCACAGGTGAGTCAGATGGTCTTTTGTGAAAAGGTTACATAGATACTTCGACTTTATTTTCTTTGTGTTTCCCTTGCCAACATTGTTGGTGGGTTTCTTATCCCCCTTATTCTTCTTGTTTCACTGATTTTTCTTTCTGTCAGGCTATTGGTTGGCCTTCGGGTTTGTCGACTGCACATTGTGTACGTCAGACGTCTGGGTAGGGGGAGCAACCGAACCTTGGTTTGATTGGCCACTATTTGCTATATTGAAAATTGTTGCAATTGATTCGACATATGATCAATGAGATTTGATTGTGTTGAACCAACTATACCATCAACATGTGGTCCAGACTTGTGTCTAGCCTTATCAAGGATGGACCGTGGCGCATCTAGAAAAAATTTGTAGAGTAAACCAGATTGAGAGAGTATCAATTCAAGATGTTGAGCTCTCATTATCGCCTCTGCCTCTGAAAACACTCCTGAATTTGCAACGTCCTTGGATAATCGAGGTACCAAATACTTAAGGAACCACTCCATCAGGAAATATGGTGGGTCTGGTACTTTTATCAAAATATTTCAACACTGCCATTCTCGGTTGTGATCCGAGATATGATCGGCCTTTGTTTGCTCAAAGTTGGCCAGCAATTCGATGTTGGCATCGTATCTCACAGGTAGTTGGAAATGGTTCAGAAAAACCATCACCAAATCGCTAAAGTAAGAGTATATTGAGTGGTCGAGCTCAATGTACCATTTTGCGATAGTCCCAATGATGGTGTGTTGAAACAGATGCAACTTCATGGAGTCATCTCACAGAGAGTTCGACGAGCAACATAGGTGAAAGGTGGTCACGTGATCACCTGTATCTTCGTTAGGATTACCTTTGAACTTCAGAATGTCTGAGGGAAACTTTTTCGGCATGGGAGGCCAACGTGGATCATGACAAATTGGGTCGTTTAACAACCTTGACAACTCTGGAAAATGTAACGTTGCCAGAAATGGTAGTTTGGGCTATTGACTATGCACAAGAAGAAAAGAGCCTGGAGTTTGACTGGCACCAGGCTGCCAGGAAAAGTTGGGCTGTTGGCCAGGGTTCTGGTAAATACCATGGCCTTGGACAATGAACGAATAGTGCATTTGTTGGGAACTCATCAACTGATTCCCATAATTGGATGTTGAGGGATGGGCGGGGATTGCTCCCTGCATTGTGTTCCAAAGATTCTGGAAAGGGTTGCCCACTGCCAATCTGATGGGCATAGGTATTGAGATTTTCCCGAGGTTCCATTGACCATGGAAGGGGTTTTCCCTGGTCGACATCCCTAACAAGGGAACTGATCCCTGCCACAGATTCTAGAGTCCTTGCGAGGAGAAGACTCCTGTGTTTCCCCCCTATGTAGGAATAGTACCCTGCATAAGATTCTATTGTCCAAAACTAGGGTTGCCCCTGGCCGAGACGACAACTGATGAGAAAGCATTATTTCCAAACTCGCTAAGAAAAGAGAATGACATTGAACCCACCGACATGCTGTAGGAAGAAGGTCCTAGACTACCTACTCTGAACAAGCTATAGTTCATGTTCGGCCCGACAGGTTTCTGAGGAGAACCATCAAGCGAGGGGGACGAAGGAGGTATATGACCTCCACCATAAGGGATAACATTATAGGGGGCTGAGGTGCCCCCCATGGACCCTTTCAAAGGAGTGTTTGAGCTCCTTGCCCCCAGACCCATGGTATGTAGGGTGGAGTAGGTGAGGAAAAAGTTCGTATCAAAGACGATCATCCCATATGAAAATGGAGGGCCTGTCACACCCTATGTGAACGGTGCAGTGATCACCGCGATAGATGAAATTAGACCACTGCCTGAAGTAGAGGCGGTCAAGACCATCATGGTCTGGACCAGAGAAGGTGGGTTAGGAGGAAAAATGCCCCCTGTGGTGGCAACCATTGAGGGAGTGTGAGGAATCCCAAACAAAGTAGCAACATTTGCTTCCAACGTTGCTTGTAGGATTTTCTGATGCTCATGATGTGTTTCCCTTGGAGGGGCAAGATGTATCAAAAGTGGCACCAACAAGTCAGTGATTGGAGGGCTAAACAGCCTGAGAGCTTCCGCTCTAAGGTCATAAATAGTCGGTTCCTTCAAATACGAGTGTTTTCCTCTCGGAGTTGGCTCAAGCACAGTTTCCTGTGACCAGATCACCTCAAATGACCCTTTCTGGTCAAGTCTTCATCATAATGGTGATGATGGTGGCTCCAATGTAACCGACGGTAGGCCCAGAAGCCTTCATGACCAACAGAGCTCTTGATCTTCCACTATGTGAGAAGATCAATGAAACATTAAGGATTTTACTAATGTTTGAAAACCAACACACACTAGAAAATCTCCTATGAGACAAATCAAGCAAACCACTATCTATTTGGAAGATTAGTTACGCCAGCCAACACTAGAGAAAGTTAACGGTGCAAGTGCAACTCGAACACAGAAGCACCCTCTGGGTATACTCTGCAAAGAGTGGCCCGACGTCTGCCCTAGGTACCATGGTATACCCCCGCAGTCACCTATGTAAGTCTCTATAATAAAAGAAACCAGGTTTCCAGCTCGCGAACAGTCACCAGGCAGGTAGAGTCGACATTCGGGTGGATCGCAATGAGCAGGGTATCAAGCTTGAAACCTATCGAGGGTATTGAAAGTAAGTGGTCTGGAAGAAAACTGAGGACCTTGAATGGATTCGAGATCCACGAAGCTCTGTAGGAAAATGCAACCGACAATATCCCACGACAAGTCCTCTATATGCGTTCCCCACTATGCATGGTTCGTCTTTGGAGGGGTTATCTCTGCTACCTTTCCCCACACGAACTCATGTTTATCCCTTGTATTAGAGGGGGGTCCCAGATAACTTTCATGTTTACTGGACTTTTTACACTCTCTAGCACTGACTCCAATGTTTGTTTGTAAGACTTGACGAGTTTCCTCTCCAACCTAATTCAAGGCTCTAGCCTAGACTAGTTGATTGACCCTACATACATAAAGTCTAGTTGATTTTAAATTAGCATTAATTTTAAATGGCTTGTTTTAATTCAAGGAAATGACAATGAAACTAGTGGTGTGTTTTGAGAGATGAAGAAGGAGAAATAAATGAAACTGAAAGAAACTTTACTTCTATTTGACAAATCAATATTTGCAACTAACTCTTTACCAACTTTTCATAACTACTTTTTCTAAGATCTTTTAAAAGAAGAATCTAAAACGGAGTTTCGCTCGACTACGAGCTACTTAATTTTCTAAGAAATTAGTAAAGAACTTAAGAAAAAAACACTTTTTCCCAACAAGCAAAATAATCAACCCAACTACTTAACCAAACAAAGAAATGAAATCTTTTATTTTTATCTTGAAATGCTTCAAACAAGAAAACTCAAAATAAATCTTTTTTCTTTTCTTTAAAGAAAGCCAAAGGGAAAAATTAAAAGACAATACAAGACCGAAAAATGACCTCCGGCTCATTGCATATTGCAGGGAGTCACTGAAGACACCAAACAGGCTGATCAAAGACTCACAGACTCGTCTAAATCCCTTTCAAAGAAAACACAAGAAATATTTAAAACAATAAGAAAATTGACATCAAACCCAAGCTACGACTATAACAGCAGAGACATTGTACTTAATCAAGAAACCCTGAGAAGTATGACTTCAATCAGGGAAGAGGTTGACTGCCTCTTCTTAAAGAAAAATGTATTGACACATGCACACTATTGACACTTAAGCAGCCTGCATATGTACACGGGTTGTCTACAAAGTAGGGCATGTATGTACGTGTGCAGACCCACTACAGGCCACATAAACCTATGTAACTTCTCAAAAAGGAAAACAAACAGGTAGACTGACAGGGCAGGGAGAAATTGTATGGCACCAAAAGGTGACTAGAATCCCTTAAAGACTCAATAGACTTACATAAGGGTATCTCTCTCTCCCGAGAACCAGGTGTGAAGTCTGAATTAGATCAGGATGCATATAAATAACAATTTAAGAGAGCATAAGCCACATGTAGTCTTTCCATATAAGCATACAACTACCAGTACTGATCAAGATACCATACAGACATTCTTATAATGAAGTCATTCACGATTTCACAGCTTACGATCATAAATGTCAACATACATATATTTCAAGATGTCAAAGGAAAAAAACTTATCAGAAAGTAACACCAGGGGTTATGCAACTGCTGAGAGGGGTACTTGTTTCCACCCAACCATAGGCTCAACGACTCCCAGTGGATTTACCACTAGCCACCCCCGAGCTGAGACCACGATGTTGTGAGACTGCGTCTCTATTTTCTAGTGACCAGGAGAGAAGGTTACTCTCCTTCCTCTCTGCTATCACCCACTCTGCATATCGCTAGAGTTCTCTTACTCCCCTCGTGTTTGCCCCCAATCGCTTCTCCCCCACACCTTATCCTCTTGCAAGGTTGCGTGCGGCGCAATTTCCCTCGCGCTAGTCAAGCCTGATGGCTCTGCGGATGGACGGTTCACCTACCCATCCCTCATTAATTCCCTATGATCCATCTACCTACCATCCTGTGAGACATTAAATTCGGGGCCAGCGAGCCGCTTTTGGTTCTCTGGGCCAGTGAAGTCCAAATATGGTATTGATTTTCAGTGGAAGTTAACGCCACCTTTCTAGGTGCCTTCCACCGCCTTTCTGCAGCCATCGTGGTCTCTTTTTCAGCATATCCCCTCTCAGCAGTCCTGCAATATAAATTCATAATATTATTCACATTCATCGACCTTTTCCATAAGGTCCATTCACATCACATATTCACATTTCTGAGTTTTCCACAGTTCTTGGTCAGTCCAGTTATTTTTACAAACTAGGGGAAATAGGGTGTTACAATTCCCTCCCCCTTAAAGGAACATCGTCCTCGATGTTCTTATATTTTAACATGAATTGCATGTACAGAAGTAAACAAAATCGGATATGCATGTCTCATGGAATCCTCCATTTTCGATGTAGCCTCATCTGGGCCAAAATGTCTCCATTGCACCTTTACCTCTGCAATGGTTCAGTTCCAGAGCAGGGTTTCCTTTCTGTCCAATATGCATTGGGGTTCTAGTAGAAATTCTCCCTCCAGTTCCACCTGGATCACAGACCAGTCAATTATATGATTAACATCATGTACATATTTCTTCAATAATGAAACATGGAAAACATTATGTGCTTTTACCGTGGGAGGAAGTGCTAGCTAATAGGCTACAGGGCCCACTCTATCTAGAACCTCAAAGGGTCCACAATACCGGGGTGCCAACTTGGCACAAGCTCCCATTCTCAGGGAACTCCTTCTGGGCTTAATTCTGAGATATACATGGTCTCCCATTTTGAACTCTCTTGGAGTTCTCTTTTGGTCGGCATAACTTTTCTGTCAGTTCTGAGCGACCTTCCGATTTTTTTTTATCTGAGTCACTTGTTGTTCCATTTCTTTCAACATGTCGGGTCCAAAAGAAATCCTATTTACAGGATCACTCCAGCTGACTGGAGTATTACATGGCCTACCATAGAGGATCTCTAAGGGACTCATCTTTAAAGATGTTTGGTAGCCGTTGTTGTAGGCGAATTCTACCAATGGTAGGTAGTCTTCCCACTTTCTGGGTTGATGCATTACATGCATCCTTAACATATCCTCTAATATTTGATTCACTCTTTCTGTCTGTCCATCGGTTTGAGGGTGATAGGTGGTGCTAAACAACAATTTGGTCTCTAAACCAACCATCAGTGATTTCCAAAAATTGGAAGTAAATTTGGTGTCTCTATCAGACACTATCTCTTTCGGCATACCGTGCAGTCTGAACACCTCTTTCATGAATACCTGGGTGATATGTATCACCTTGCAGGTTGATTTGATGGGGATGAAATGAGCAGACTTGCTCAGTTTATCCACCACTACCATAATGGCGTCATTCTGTTTGGTTGAAGTTGGCAATCTAGTGATAAAATCCATGGAGATGGTTTCCCATTTCCATTCTGGGATGGGTAAAGGGTGTAATAGTCCTGCTGGGTGTCGATGTTCTACTTTAACCTATTGGCACTCTATGCATTGGGACAAATATTTGGCTATGTCTTTCTTCAATCCAGGCCAATAAAATTGTTTCTGGGTGGCAGTGATCATTTTCTGGTATCCTGGGTGACCAGTATATGGTATTTTATGTAGTTCATCCATAATGAACCTCTTCAAGTCGTCACAATTTGGAATGTACATTCTATCTCTGTAAGTGAGAAGACCTCCTTCGGTCATCTGGTAGCCTTCATATTTTACTCCAACGGGTTCTTGCTGTAGGTATAGGGTCACAGTCTGAATGAAGGGATCTATCTCATGTGCATTTCTAACTTTGTTCTTGACATCTGTCTCACAAGTACTCACCACTGCCAGGTGAATTGTTTTCATGCTTCTGCTAAGGGAATCGACCACCCTATTTTCTTTCCCTTTAATGTGTTTGATTTCAAAATCAAATTCGCTAAGGAGGTCCATCTATCTAGCTTGTCTAGCATTGAGCTTTGGTTGGTCAAACAAATACCGCAATCCACAGTGATCTGTCATAAGTACAAATTTTCTTCCCAAGAGGTAATGGATCCACATTTTCAAGGCATGCACTATGGCAGCCAGTTCTAGATCATGAGTCACATAGTTGACTTCATGTTCGTTTAATTTTCGGGATTCATAGCAGATCACACTTCCTTTCTGCATAAGGACTCCTCCGAGCCCTTCCTTACAGGCATCTGTGCACACAAGGAAGTCAGCTTCTGGGTCAGCGATTTTCAACACGGGTGCATGGGTCAGTAGATGTTTCGAGGTTTGGAATCTTTCTTCACATTTCTGTGTCCACAGGAATTTTGTCCCCTTCTTCTGGAGGGCAGTGATTGGACAACCAATCTTGGAGAATCCTTTTATAAATATCCTATAGTATCCCGCTAATCCCATAAAGGATCTGATGTCTGAAACATCCTTTGGGGTAGGCCATTCCATGATAGACCTGATCTTGTCAGGATCTACTGCTACCCCTTCCTCGGATAGAACATGTCCCAAGTAATGTATTTTCTTCTGAAAGAAGCCACATTTTCTGAATTTAGCATAGAGTTGATGCTCTCTTAGCACTTGGAGCACAAGTCTAAGATGCTCTTCATGTTCTTCTCTATTCTT
>JASDQU010010612.1:42467-66415 GCA_032191745.1 Picea mariana | reverse complement strand
TGATGCTCTCTTAGCACTTGGAGCACAAGTCTAAGATGCTCTTCATGTTCTTCTCTATTCTTAGAGTAGATTAATATGTCATCAATAAAAACTAGTACAAATTTATCTAAAAATTTATTGAGTACATTGTTCATTAAGCACATGAAAGTGGCAGGGGCATTGGTTAACCCAAATGACACTACCAAAAACTCATAGTGACCATACCATTTTCGGAAGGCGGTTTTATAGATGTATTCACCCTTGATTCAGACTTGATGGTATCCTGACCTCAAGTCAATCTTTGAGAAAATAGATGCACCTCCCAACTGATCGAATAGATCATCGATCCTGGGCAAGGGGTACTTGTTCTTTATGGTTACTTTATTGAGTTGTCTATAATATATGCATAGTCTAAGGGTGCCATCCTTCTTTTTCACAAACAGGACTAGTGCTCCCCACGGGGACACGCTAGGTCAAATATAACCCTTATCCATCATTTCTTTCAATTGCAATTTGAGTTCCACTAACTCAGGTGTGCTCATCCGGTAGGGTGTTCTAGACACCGGCACTGCTCCTGGTCCGAGCTCTATTGAGAAGTCAATGTCTCTTCTCGGAGGTAGACCCAATACCTCTTCCGAAAATACATCTCTGTATTCTCTCAGGATAGGGTGATCATCAGGGCTTGGTTTATCACCCTCAATTGTTTTCAACACCTATATTGCATATAGGGGACACCCTTTTCGGCACTACTTTCTCATTTGCAGGGCTGATATTTGCCTCACCGAGATCAGTTTTCGAATCCCTTGGAGGGTTATCCTTTTTCCTTCTTTGCTCACACATTCTACAGTTTTATGGTAATAGTCTAGTCTGGCTTTATGGGCAGCCAGCTAGTCCATACCAATCAACATATCGTATGATCCTAGGGGTAATACGTTAAGGGTTGCTTGGGTGGGGAATTCACCCAACATTAATTGGCAGGCTGGTATGACCTCTGCTACCCTTCTTTTGGTGCCAGTGGCTAACTGTACCAACCATGGTTTGGTTTGTTTTCGTGGTTGTAGCTTACACTTATCAACAGCTCTAGGGGATATATAACTCAAATTTGAACCAGGGTCAATCAAAACAGACACCAGATGGTTGAAAATCATACCTTCTATTTCCACCACTGAAGCTTGGTGGTCAGCTTGGTTATTATCCAAGGCTCCATAAATCTGTGGCACACTCCCTACCACATCATTGATTGTGGTAGCTTCCTGAATGTTATAAACTTTCCGACTGTTCTATTGTCAACGTGGACAATCTCTCAGGAGATGCTCTTCTCCGCAACCCTAACATTTCAGAGGTTCTCTCTTTGGGTTATCAGTCTTCACTGGTATAGGTCCAGAAGTTTTATTTCCGTCTGATGAGGGAAAGTTCTACTAGAGTACACTCCGAGCTGGAAATTTCATTCTGGGGTTCTTCTTGTAGTTCTTAAATCCTGAGGATTTGATCCCCTTTTTCTGAAATCTCGAACCACTCTTCTGTTTCCAGTCTCCACGAGACTCTGCCCAATGTCCATATTGTTCATGAAAATATGTTTCCTTTCGAATAGTGTCTTCTAAGGTATTTGGCTCGTCAAATTCAATTCGGTTCCGGTATTCCTTGGGCAGCCCACTGATGAAGCGTTGCACCTTCTCCTTCTTTGCCTTGATGTAGGGTACATATTTCAATAAGTCGAGGAATTTGTTGACATATTCCTCTATAGTGAGTTGCCCCAGTTTGAGTTCATAAAACTCTTTAGCCTTCTTGTCAAAATATTTTTCCGACAAATACTTCTTCCGGAAGTACTTCTCAAACTGTTTCCAGGACAGGTCCTCCTCGCAGACCCCTTTCATATTCTTAAGATCTTTCCACCAGATGGAAGATTTTCTGTTCAGATTGAAAGTGGCCACATGGGCCTTCAAATTCTCTGAAAAATCATGGACTTTGAAATATTTCTTCAATCCAAGTAGCCAGGCCTCGGCTTCCTCTCCCTTATTTATCTCACCATCGAAGGAGGGAGGTTTGGCCTTTCTGAATTCCTCAAATTTATGACCCTTGGAAGTCTTTTGCTTCTTCTGTTTTCTTCGAGAATAGGAACTGGTCCTGCTGCTGGAAGAGACTTCTGAATCGCCAGCTTCCTTCTCAGAGGAATCATCTAGCACTGATCCTTTATCTCTGGGGTGGACCTTCCTTGAGGTTCTCCTCTTAGTATGGCCACTGATACGACCATGTTTCTGCATCTCGGGTTCATGCTGCATTTGTCACTATAGTTCGGATAAGCTCTGCAGTAAAACTGCATTAATTTCAGTTTGCTTCTATTGTTCTTTCATCATCCTTTCATTGTCGACCTTGCAGCTTTGCAATTCAACCATGAGACTCCTCACAGTCTCGGCTAGATCTAGAGGGGTTCCTATTGCTCTTCTTTCGTCAGACTCTTCATCTCTATTGTGGGAGCCTTCTCCCACCTCTTGGTAGGTCACCATTCTCTGCGTCTGTAAATTCCCGTGGTTGATCATCCACTTGGGTGAAAAGACAAACGCTCGTTATTAGTCAAGAGTTAGATACATTTTAGAACTTGCACATAAATTCATAATTCTTTCACATGCATACACAATCAGGTTCTCATTTTCAAGTTTTGATCCTGGATAAGAGAGTTAAGTTAGGGGGTTACTCCTCTTAGGAGTGCTTCAAACGGAGCTTATGCGCAACTCGTTCATGAGCCAAATCAGGCCGAGTGTTGTCACCATTCTCTAATACCAGTTTGTCACATACCCACTACCATAATCAAACTTTTTCTTTGATTTATCAACAATCAGGATCCCCGAAGTCCTACAGGGCTTAGCGCAAGCTAGCTCTTTCTCTCTCTCCGTTCCCATGTGATCGCGGGTCATGATCACAGGTCAGATAATTGTGGTGCCTCTTTGTATTTCGTGCCTTGGCGCTACAGTGATGTCGAATCGTTCGACTCTGCAACCGCCGAACCCCAACAGGGTTAGCAACTGGCCAATAGGGACGAATCCCTACAGGGTTAGCAGATGGCTAATAGGAACGACCCGGTCACACAGGTGAGAAAAGTACAGGTGGCGAGAGGGGACACATGACACGGTGGGCGGCGTGACAGGAGATGGGTCCCACTTCACATACCACACCATTCTGGACCCCACCCCCCCCCCATTAAAGGAAGAATGGAAAGGGGGGTCCGGAATTCGCCTGAATGCCGTTGATCAAGGCGAATAAATCCTAACCATTTCAGAGTTGCACATTCGATTCCGGACCCCCCCCCTCACCGCTAAAGGCAGAACAACAAAGGGGCTCTGAAATGAAGCCTCAACCATAGATCTGGGCAGGTGGACTTTGGCTGTCCATATCTGCTCGCCACTTACCCTAAGGTGCACTCGTGCCCCAACTTAAAGTTGACGTCTCTTCCCCACATTTGATGGTCATTATAGACCCTGAGATTCTCTAAAGGAATCTCGTCCATTCATCGGGACTTAACCACATGCTAACATCTCTATATTTATAAGTCGGGATTTATCAAGGCGAGAGCTTGACCTCTTGTCAACGGAGCTCCCGAATCCCCAATTCCCGATGCGGTTAATCTCTCGACACATAGCCTCCTTAAATTGGACGGTCCAGATCTGTCTCGGGGTTTCCACCATGGAAAGTGCCGATCTCTCATCACCATAACTCCCGAGTTCTCGACTCCCGATTTCTCAAAATGGGAAATCTCACGACACGTGGCCTCCTTAAATCAGATGGTCCAGATCTGTCTTGGGGTTTCCACCATGGAAAGTCCCGATCTCTCGTCACCCGGACTCCCGAGTTTGCGATTCCTGATTTCCCAAAATGGGAAATATCATGACACATGGCCCCTTAAATCAGACGGTCCAGATCTGTCTCGGGGTTTCCACCATGGAAAGTCCCGATCTCTCATCACCAGAATTCCCGAGTTCTCGACTCCCGATTTCCCGAAATGGGAAATCTTACGACACGTGGCCTCCTTTAATCGGACGACCCAAATCCATTTCGAGTCTTTTTCCCATATTCACTGGGGGTTTAACCCTTGAGTATCTCCTGACAGATCCAATGGCTGTCGGGTTTTTCAGTCGAGATCTGACAGCTCAGACAGGTTCCTAACTTGTGTGCTTTCCCATGACTCCTTGGACGTGGAAATATCAATGGTCCGGATGCTCTCATGGACCTTGGGGGTCTACGATCTCGATCTCTTCGCTACCCACGAAGACACAGAAGGTCACAGGGGTATGGCACTTAACATCCTACTTTATCCTACCAAATCTAACGGTCATGAGTGACCATAGAATTCCTGACGAAATCTCGTCCGTCGATCACCACCTATCAAGGTTAAGGCACTTAAATTTCCAGCTTCTTCTTCTTATCTGACGGTCGTGAGTGACCACAAATCTCTCGACGGGATCTCGTCCATCGATTTGATACCTATCAGGGATTTCTTAGGGCCTTGCGTCCTCACGTCCTCCTTCCAAGTTCTTGAGGATGTTTTAAAGGAGGGTATCTCTATGGGGAGGTTTACCCAGGGTACTATCTAAGGTAGATAAGGGTATCTCTCTCTCTCGAGAACCAGGCGTGAAGTATGAATTAGATCAACATGCATATAAATAAAAATTTAAGAGAGCATAAGCCACACGTAGTCTTTCCATATAAACATACAACTACCAGTACTGATCAAGATACCATACATACATTCTTATAATGAAGTCATTCACGATTTCATAGCTTATGATCATAAATGTCAACATACATATATTTTAAGATTTCAAAGGCAAAACACTTATCAAAAAGTAACACCAGGGGTTATGCAACTTCTGAGAGGGGTACTCATTTCCCCCAACCGTAGGCTCAGCGACTCCCAACGGATTTACCACTAGCCACCCCCGAGCTGAGACCACGATGCTGTGAGACTGCGTCTCTATTTTCCAGTGACCAGGAGCGAAGGTTACTCTCCTTCCTCTCTGCTATCACCCACTCTGCATATCGCCAGAGTTCTCTTACTCCTCTCGCTTCTGCCCCAATTGCTTCTCCCCCACACCTTATCCTCTTGCGAGGTTGCATGTGGCGCGATTTCCCTCGCACTGGTCAGGCCTGACGGCTCTGTGGATGGGCGGTTCACCTCCCCATCCCTCATTAATTCCTGAGGAGCCATCTACCTACCATCCCGCGAGACATTAAATTCGGGGCCAGCGAGCCACTTTTGGTTCTCCGGGCCAGTGAAGTCCAAATACAGTATTGATTTTCGGTGGAAGTTAACGCCACCTTTCCAGGTGCCTTCCACCACCTTTCTACAGCCATCGTGGTCTCTTTTTCAACATATCCCCTCTCAGCAGTCCTGCAATATAAATTCATAATATTATTCACATTCATTGACCTTTTCCACAAGGTCCATTCACATCACATATTCACATTTCTGAGTTTGCCATAGTTCTTGGCCAGTCCAGTTATTTTTACAAACTGGGGGAAACAGGGTGTTACACTAACCGTCTAAAATTATCCTACCTTTCTAAATACCCCGAACATACCCCAAATTAATACATGGAAGACAAAGTGAAAAGATCAGGTAACTCTACCTTTTACACTGCATCTGGTGTCGATCCTCTCACGTTTGATAGCTCTGCTGACTACAAGCCTCCTCCCAAGGATGGCCTGCATTCAAAAACAAATAAACAAGAAACTACAAACATGCATCTCATATATAAATCATGGGTTAGATGTTAGAATAAAGCATAAATCAAATACAAACATTTGATACATCATATTTCGAGACAGGAAAAGTATTTCTCTTATTGATATCACAATGTTTACTTACAACAAGGTCGACGACTACTCCATGAACCTAGACTGGGCTCCTCTTCACCAAGCTCCAACTGCGCCTCCACGTATCTTTCTCCTCTCAACCTCTCTCTAGGGAAATGGAATAGGATTATGATGGAGGAAAAAGGGAAAAATGGGAAATTCTGAGGCAAATCTCACAAGGTGGCTGCAATTATTTAGGGCTAGGAGGGGATGTGAAACGGGCAAAGTTTCACTATTCTTATGCTTTTCTTAGGAATGAGACCCCAAAACCTCCTTTTATATGACAAAAGGATGGTTATTCGGTTGGGTGACAGGCTATAGGTGGTGGATCAGTTGGGAAACTAGCCAATAGCTCGTAATCTCAATGAATTCCTTTCAACTTTTTAATTTTTGCAAATATATGTGGGTTGTAATGGTGCACCTAGCGTACGTACACGGGTTGTATTGGTGCAACAAGCATGTGTATGTGAGTAGTAGTGGTGCAGGGTGCGTAGATCTTCAAAAATAGTGTTTTTAAGAAGAGCTACTCAATGATGGCTTGGAAAAAATAGCAAGTAAGAGGGCCAAATGCCAGGTATGCATGTATGGAGCAATTTAGGGTTATAAAAATATATGACGAGAAAATAGTTGAGCAAGGAAATGATCATTTACATGATGAAAGTTTTTAAACTGTAGAGAGGGATGAATGAGAGACGTCCATGTCTATATTTGAAGAAGGCGACAATGACCCTGACTCGCAAGATAATGTTTCCCAAACACGAGTGTTTGTAAATAAATCCAAAAATAAAGATGCTTTTGAGAAAGAAAAGGAAAGAATTAAGGAAAAAGATAAAGAAAAGGTGAATTATAAAGAGGCCAATAAAAATGTGACAAGTAACACTAGAAGCAAGAAGCAACACCTGGTGTCAAACCCTCCCCAGATGAAATACAATGTTGTAGAGGATTTGAGTAAGATGAGGATTACTCTTCCTTTTAAAGAAGTGGTAAAGATCCCTCAACAAAGGGAAAATACTTTGAGATTGTTGGATGATCCATATGGAAGAATGGAGGTTGTTGTTATAAGTCCAAAAAAAATCCAGAACACATCAACTATCAAGTTGAGAGCTAAAGTCCTACCTTTTTGTATTTCAATTGAAGATCATGATGTTGCACTTCGTAATTGTTTAGTTGACACTGGAATGACCAATAATATTATTCAATTGGTGGTCATGGAGGAATTGGGTATGAGCTGCACCAAATATTATGAAATAGGTGAAAGAATATATGCAATTGATTCCAGATAGGTGCCATCTTATGGGGAAATCAAATATTTTTATGCTTGGATCACGACGGCTCCCCATATTATTATAGTTTTCAATATTGTTTTGGTAGATCTTCCTCTTGCATATGGAGTTGTCTTAGGAAGATATTGGTCATCTATGATTAGGGGGTGCATAAGGAATGATGGAAGCTGCATGATGCTTCTAGATAAAGAAGGGGCAATGATTAAGGTCCCTCGTGAACCCATGAGGTCATTTTCCTTAAAAAATAAGGATAATGAACTAATGGAAGATTATTATTATAGGTGTTGGAATTGGAAACTATGCTATCCTAGACATGGATCAGATTGAATACATGGAGAATCAAAAGCATCACTTTAAAGGTCATTGGAGGATTTCATTTGATGGAGCTCGCTCAAGTTCCGGGAGTGGAGTTGGAATTGTCCTTATAAACCCAGAAAAGATTGTGCATCCACATGCTATCAGACTTGAATTTGCATGCACCAATAATGAGGCAGAATATGAGGCTTTGATTCAAGGAATGATTATTGCACGAGAAATGAATATAGAACATTTAATTGTGACCGATGAATCTGATTTGGTAATAAATCAAGTTACCCAAAGATATAAGATTAAGAAGGAAAGACTCAAATTATTTTTCAAAAGAGTTAATGAATTGATGGAATCCTTCATCTCTTTCAACATCTCTTTCATCCCAAGGGATAAAAATAAGAAGACAGATTCATTAGCTTTGGTATCCTCACTGTCGAACCCAGATGATGTTTAGAGAAAAACATCTTTTCAAGTAAAAATAATATTTCGACCTTCTGTACCTGACAATCAGGAGTATTTACAAGTATTTGAGAATGATGAAGAATTGGAATTTTTTTTTATGAATGATGATGAAGATGAGGGTAATGACATAATTGTTGTCCTGAGGAATTGTATTCAATCTGAGTCTCTTTTTACAATATACAATCATGCTAAAAACCTCTTGGAAGAAGTATCGCTCCAAAAAGTCCAAGAAATAAGAAATATTAATATTGGAACTGATAGTTCCCCAAAATATGTCAATTTGGGAGTTGATTTCACAATTGACGAAGTTGATCAATATGTCACACTATTTGAAGAATATATTGATGTGTTCACATGGAGTTATGATGATTTTAAGGCATGTGATAAAACAATATTTCAACACATTATTCTCTTGAGAGAAGGGGAAAATCGTGTCAAGCAGAAGATAAGGATGATTAACCCCAAATTAAAACCACTGGTAAAGGTTGAATTGGAAAAAAGGAATAAAGATGGAATAATATACCGCATTAGACATTCTAACTGGCTTTCAAATCCTGTGATTGCAAGAAAAAACATTGGGGAGATTTGAATGCTTGTATATTTCAGGGACCTTAACAAATCAAGTGTAAAGGATAATTATCCTTTGCCTAACATGGAATTTCTCCTCCAACAAGTCATGGGACCAGCTTGCATGTCCATGTTAGATGGTTTTTCTGGGTATAATCAAGTCCTGGTTGTTGAGGAAGACATAGCAAAGGCAACTTTCATAACACCTTGGGAGACATATGCATATGCTCGGATGCCCTTTGGTTTAAAAAATGTTGGAGCTACATTTTAGAGAGCTATGGATCATGATTTTGAGGGTTTGATAGGAAAATTCATGGTGGACTACCAAGATGATTTAACAGTACACTAAAAAACAAGGAGAGATCACATTCATTACTCGAGGAAATTTTTTGGCAGGTGTAGGTTATATGGTGTTTCCTTAAATCCAAAAAAAAATTTATTTGTTGTAACTGAAGGAAAACTATTGGGTCATATTGTGTGCAAGGAAGGAATCTATATTGATCAAGAGAGAGTTAAATCTATAAATGAACTCAACCCCCCATCATCTAAGAACGAAGTTCGGTAATTTTTTGGAAAAATCAACTTTGTACGAATATTTGTCCCTGACTATGAAAGTATTGTGAAGTTGATCAATTCAATGTTGAAAAAGAAACAAAGGTTTGAATGGACCATGGATACACAGGAAGATTTTAATAATATCAAAAAGGAAATCACTACATCTACAGTCCTCATTATCCCATATTTTCAAAGAGACTTCATCATTTATTCATTCGCTATAGAAACAATTGTGGCATCTGTTCTTACTCAGATAAATTCCAAGGGTGAAGAATTGCCAATTAGTTTCATGAGGAGGACCCTTCATGATTATGAATTAAGATATTCAGAATTGGAGAAGCAAGCTTTGTCTCTTGTAAAAGTAGTGGCGCACTTTCAGACTTATATATTAAATTCTCATGTCACTACGTATGTTCCATCCTCTCCTGTGAATATTCTTTTAAATGAACAATTGAGAGAAGGAAAATGAGAAAACTTGCTGACAAAGATTCAAGAATATAATATTGAAATTAAGCCTTTAAAAACAGTTAAAGGACATGTTTTATGTAAGATCATTGCAAATAGTGATTCTTTGGATGGATTAATTTCAATTTCAGTTGGAGAACCCATGGTATACAGATATTATATTCTACTTGAGGTATGGACAATTTCCAGTCACCATGAACCCTAAAGAGAGAATAACATTGAAAATGAAGCCAAATCAATATGTGTTGATTGTTGATATATTGTTCAAGAGGAAGTATGATGGCATATTGTTGAGATGTGTTGATGAAAGGAAAGCTCAAGAGTTGATGAAATAATTCTATGAAGGTATATGTGGTGTGAATTTTTTTCCTGCCACCACGACCCATAAAATAATAAGAGTTGGTTTTTATTGGCCATCAGTTTTTAAGGAGTCATATGCTACCATAAGGAAGTGTGTATCTTGTCAACAATTTTCAAGGAAAATGAAAAAATATGCAATGTCATTACAACCTATATCTATAGAACAACCATTTTCCCAATGGAGACTCGATGTTGTTGGACCAATAAATCCAAAGTCAAGCAAAGGACATATATATATCCTCACTGCTACATATTATTTTACAAAGTGGCAAGAAGCAGTAGCATTAAAAAGGGTTGATTATGAAGAGTTGATTAAGTTTCTCAAAGATAATATTTTGTCAAAGCTCGGTGTCCCAGAAAAATTCATTATTGACAATGGCTCAATTTTCATTGGTTCAAAATTTACAGAATTTTGTGAAGAATATGGATTTTTATGGGAAAATCATCAAATTATTATCCATAAGGGAATGGTCTTGTAGAATCCACCAATAAGAAACTCATTCAGAAGAACCAAATGAATTGGCATTTCAAATTGACGGATGCTTTGTGGGTAAGAAAAATGACTCTGAAAGACACCACTGGGATGTATCCATATACGTTGGTTTATGGGAAAGAAGAAAAAATGACAATTAGCCTCGAGCTAAATGCCTTGAATTGTGTATTTAATACAAAGGATGAAAAATAGAGTTCACCTATGAAAAATAGAGTGAACCAATTATTGAAAATGGAGGAAGAACAAAGTAAATCCTTGAATAGAACTTATCAGAGACAACAAAGTATCAAAAAACATTTTGATCAAAGTGCAACCATAAACAATTTTCAAAAAGGTGAATTGGTGTTACTCTGGAACAAAGCTAAGGAGAATCCATCGATGCACAAAAAATTCAAATAAATTTGGGTTGGACCATATACTTGAAAATATCATGGGTTTTAATGCTTATATGATCAAAGATATGAAGGGTAAAATGTTAATGCTGCATGTTAATGAGAAATATTTGAAAAGTTTCTTCGCCTCACATTTTCTCATTTCCTTGTACATAATTTTTATTTATTTATTTTGGACATCCTTACTTTTTGACCCCATAGCCCAAAGGATAGAATCATTTCGGCATGAAGATTCTGGATTCTTGACAACCCACAGGGGGTTATCATCCCACAGTTGGAGCTAGTTGTTTAGACCATTTTGTGCTTCCTTTCTTTCCTTCCACATTCTATATTCCCTACTTATTTACTCCATTTATTTTCTGTCTTCTACACCTCCTCTTATTCCCTTTTTATTTTATCCCTTCTTTTCTCTCTTTTTGGTTACTATACTTAGTCATATTTAAGTGTTCATGGGTTCGCGGTTTTACGGGTTGGAGGGCCTTCATTTCAACCCACTTTCTTATCTCATGAGTCTGTTTTAACACTTATCCATTTTTCAGTTTCGCGGGTTCACGGGTTCGAGCCCTCATTCTCCATTTTCCATGACCTTCACTTTGCACCCGAAGTTTCGTGATTTGCATTTTGACCATCATCCTTGTCGTAGGTGTCCATCTCAAAAGTATTTCATTCCTCTTACATGTGAGTTCGACTGACCGTTCTTTTACACTTAGTGTATTTTTTATCATCTATACAAGCGCAAGTTTGCGAGTTCCCGAGTTAGCGGGTTCATGAAAATTTTTATATTCGAACTCTCTCTCATTCATCCCCGCCACTTTGTTGCTTTTCCTGATACACATTAAGTATTGTTTAATGATAAAAACTGTTGTAGAGGCCCCGAAAATATCGCCATTAATGGAAAAAGGATCGAGGAATTACTCATTAAATCTCATTAAATCTCATTAAATCTTTATTTTCCAAGGGAGTAAAATATCATTATATTTCCTAAAATATTTATTTGAGATTGTTATCTAGCTGAAGAAATAGTCCCCTCAACCTATGGAAACATCATCTAGACAACAATTTTGTGGTGATACTTTGAATATGTTTGGTCGTGGAGACCAGAACTTCTAGTGGTCAAGAGCATATTTGTATTATTCCTCTCCTCCTGCAAAAAAGGATGTAATTTGGGCATTTGGAATCACACATGTTGGGTGTGTTCCTGAGGTTTTTGATTGTAAGGAAATCATTGCATGGTGTGTGTACAATTACGTACCAATTCAAAGAATTAATCATCTTCAGGATCATTCTTCGATTTCTCTTTCACCTCAATTTTTTGCAAGTTGTTAAAGCTTCCAGAGCCGACTCTAACTTTCAAAGGTGAAGATTGAAGAGAATTATTGAAGAAACATAACTATGGGCTTGACCTCCTTCCAGAATATTTGGAGAATCTTGCATTTGTCCCAACAGACATAACTAGAATCCAGGTTGAGACTTTTAAAAACCCTTATCGAGAAATTGCATGGCTATTTACCAGGTTGAAAGGTTAGGAAAACATTTCTTCTATCTATCGCATGATTTTATATATTATGTATTTCACAGTACATGGACATGCCATTTTTTATTGTGGAAAACTCATTTCTATCGAAATCTCATCCTAGTTATCATACTATAAAAGGGACAAAAAATTATTTATGGCCTCTTATTTGATATTTGCTATTGTGAATTGTTGTCAATTCCCAAACTTAACCATCAGTAAGAGGGTGAATTGCAAAACAGATCCAGTTACCTTTTGGTATCAATCATTATGGAGACATAAGACCCCTCTATTTTTCTATGAAGTTTATAATAATTTTGTTTAAATCTTCAAAAATATCTTATTGGGAGAGAACACTCCAAGGATATCTGATCAAGCTACCAGATTTTTAGTGAAAAAGGGCACAATAGAAAAAATGAAGAATCACAATATCATAAGGATATTTTGCTTGAAAGGAATCCTTGTTTTCTCCCATATCATGTATCTCATAAACTATTTATTACAAATGTGGCAAGACAATATAACTTCTAGCTACATTTTTTCCATGAAAAATGTAAAAAGCAGTTTACTCTGCCATGGAAGATTGGAGAGTTCATGTTCAGAAATATAAATAAAATTGACGAATTTGAAAATCATTTTAACAATGTGAGTTTAAAGTATGTTGAAAGGATAAAAGGTTTCGATATCAACATTATATTTGTTGGACATATTCTTTCAATGGGGTTCAATAAATATTTCACTCAAACTGTCTTGAATGAATGAGAAGAGGGTAACAACCAAAGCACTCTCGTACATAATGTTGGCAATTTAGAAACATTACTTAGTAGTAATGATCTTTACAAGAAAACGGGAAAAGGTCCCAGTGAAATAAGTGCTCAATCTTTAGTTGTTACTCCCAAGAATACTACATCTAGGAGAATTTCTCCAATGGCCCACCTAGTTAAAAGGGTTTTCAATAGTAGTTCCAGTGGAGGGGGAGAGAAGAATCATCCCCCTGGAAAAATTGAGAGTTCACACAAGTTGCCTGTGAGAAAGAAAAGAAAAAATTTAGTGCAAGAGGAAGAAGATAATCTTATAAAAAATGACATCCAAGTATTTTCTTTGGAGGATATGGAACTAGAAGAAAATATTGAAAAATTATTTCTTGCAATAGAACAACCGGAAAATATGGCTCAACAAGACTCTTTATTGGAATTCATTGGAAATGCGACCTTTAGTGAAGAAGAATCCTTCACTTTTCAAAGTGTTGTTTTGGATAAAGAATCTAAAAATTTGATTGTAGAAATAAGTGACCAAAAGAATTAAAAGGAAAAGGCATGCTCAGAGGTCGATCTGAAGGATATGCGACCATCCTAGATTTCCAAAATCCATAGGAAAATCGGGGACGTGATCGATGACTCTATTGATGGTTTAGAGGCTGAAAATGCCAAATTAAAGGAGAAGATCGAAGAATTGGAAACATCCTTGATGTTGCAAATGTGTTGAACCTACATAGAATATATATATAGCTAGAAAATACCACACACTTTTGCAGAGAGAAATTGAGAAAGAATTAGAAAGAGAGAAAGAATGGAAGAATTCTCATTAACCGTAATGAATAATGAATAATTTACACATGATATACTATGTATAACTCAACCAATGTGCATTGGAGGTGAAGGAAATGAACCATAGTGGTAGTATAGAGTGATCTCGACACACACCAATAGTTACGGGAGTGAACTGACACCTAGTATAGTCTCTTGGGAAGTTACAAGAGTGAACTGCCACCTAGCTAAGTTAACTAGTCTACCAGTCTTTAGTTAACTGACTGAAATAGAGTGAAGTGAGGAGGAGATCAGAGAATCATGGGTAATTCGCTAGTCTGGTGATGATCCCATGGACAATGCACATTAGATGGTGATGATCCCAATGTTGTATGCTGAGAAAACCAATGCAACATCTAGACTCCACTCAACTAGTGAAACTAAAGTGAAAAATGAAGAGAATATTCTCCTAGAGGAATATTCTCCCTAAACTTTAGGAGACTGGATAAAGACTAATAAACATAGGAAAAACCTTAGGAAAAAGAAATCATAGGTGTGTGTGAAGTAACTCCAACACCCCCCTTGAACATCACTATAGTGAAAATAAATAATGGGTCCCAACAATGAGGCCATGTTAGGTACCCAAACACAAAATATACACTGAAATAAAGTGAGGAAAGAGGTAAAACCTCATGGGACCCCCCCCCCTAAAGGTACAATGTATGTAAAAAAAAGAAGTGACAATTTCTAGGCAACTGTGTCCTTCACTCCAAGATAACTTTGCAGAGAATGAAACTTCTGCTCAGTGAAGGTCTTAGTGAAGATGTATGTCGTCTGTTCTGCTGAAGGAAAAAACTATAGGTCGATGATCCCCTCATGTAATAATTCCTAGATGTAGTGCATGTGTATCTTGATGTGCTTCATCCACTTTCTCTAAACTGGATCTCTACTGAACTTTAGATTTCTCTGGTTGTCATACCAGATGACGATCGACCAATGAAATTGGATGCCCAACTCAGTGAGAAAATGTTGTAGCCACATAGACTAAATGGTTATGTTAACTACCCCTCTGTACTCTACCTCGATCGAAGATAGGGCAATAGCATCTTGCTTCTTTCTCGACCAATATATAGGCTCAGAAGCAAGACTTAGTGAGTAACTAGATGCAGACTTGCGATCAATGTTATCGCCAATCCAATCAGAATCAGTGAACCCGATGAGATCCAATGTAGATTCTACTGCATAATGAATCCCAAAGTTGATGGTTCCCTATATGTATTGAAGGATATACTTTGAATCCTTCTAATGTATCTCATGCAGCTCTTGCATGAACTTGGAAACTATGCCAACTACATAGGAGAGGTCTGGTATGGAGTGTGTGAGATACAACAAGCTCCCCACTAGTTGTCTATATAGTGTGTTTTCAAATAGTGGCGTGTCCCCACCATCCTCAAGTATGACTTTTGATAGGAAAGGATTTGGAGCAGACTTGCAGTCTGTCATGTGAAACCTCTCAAGGAGATCTCGTGCATATTTGGCTTGAGACAGTTTGATTCCTGAAGCATCATGACTGATCTTGAGTCCAAGAAAGAAGTGTAGTGGACCCATGTCCATAATCAAGAACCTGTAATGTAGAATCCTCTTGACTGCAGTAATTGCTGAAGTCAAGAAACCAATGATCAACAAATCATCAACATAAAGAACTAAGAGTAGAAGTGAATTAGTCATCCCGAGCATGTAGACATTTGGGTCTGATTCAGAACATAAAAATTTCTGTGACAACATGTAGGAGTCCATCATGGAATACCATGCCCTTGGAGCCTGCTTAAGGCCATAAAGAGATTTCTTCAATGAACAGACCAAAGATGAATCCTTCATAAATGCCTGGGGATGCTCCATATATATCTCCTCGGAGAGATCACCATGAAGAAATTCATTCTTCACGTCCATCTGATGGAATTCACATCCCTTGGATGTCACAATGGCAAGTGCCAAACGTATGGAATACATATTCTCTACTAGAGAAAAGGTCTCATCATAGTCAATGCCATGCACCTGATGAAAGCCTTTGGCAACAAGCCTAGCTTTGTATCTACTAATATGTCCATCCTCTATGCTCTTGCTCCTATAGACCCATCTACACCTGATAAGTTTCCTTCCAGAAGAAAGGGGAACCAGATCCCAAGTGTGGTTCTCAAGGAGGGAGTTGTACTCCTCCTTCATGGTGGATTCTCAAAAGTGATTTCTAGCAGCCTCTCCATAAGATTGTGGATCTGAATACTGAACCAAGAAAATATGCCTGGAGGGAAATGGTTCAGTGGCAGTGAGTGAAATAGGAGGCTCCTCAAAATAAGATCGAGTCCTCCTAGTATCAGCTGGATCACCAACAAGATCCTCTACATCCTAAAGAGTAGTCTGGGCCCACTTTGGCCTCTTCTCTAGTTCTGCATCTTCATATGGATGTAATTACTTTTCATTTGACTGTACTGACTCTGTATCTAGATCATCTGAATCCTATGAATCAGAATTCTCATTTGAATAAGATTTAACATGTGCATTCTCATCATCTCGGACATGTTGAATAATTAATGTGTCTTCTTGCGGTTGATGAGGTACACGCGAGACACTTTCCTTGAATTGGAAACCACGCTCAATGATGAGTCGGTCTGAGAAAAGATCAATAAGTCTGTATCCCTTCACACCCTCCAAGTATCCAACAAAGATGCACTGTGCTTTTTGGATCAAGTGCCTTCCTCTTATCAGAGGGAATCTAGGCCCATGCATGTGAACCGAAAATACAAAAGTGGTTCACTTCCAATTTGAGGTTGCTCCAAGCCTTGTAGGGGGTCTTATTCTTGTCAAATATCTATGGAGAGATATGTTTTGGATGTAGGTTTCACAATTAAGTGCTTCAACCCATAATTTATGTAGAAATGACTTTGCATGTAGCTTTTTCTTAGTATTTTGTCAGCTCTAATATCATGTAAATGTGTTGAACCTCCACCGAATAGATCTAGCTAGAAAATACCACACACATTTGTAGAGAGAAATTGATAAAGAAGAAGAAAGAGAGAAAGAATGGAAGAATTCTCATTAACTGTAATGAATAATGAATAATTTACACATAATATACTCTGTATAACTCAACCAATGCGCCATAGAGGTGGTCTAGAGTGATCTGGACACACACCAATAGTTACGGGAGTGAACTTCCACCTAGTCTAGTCTCTCGGGAAATTATGGGAGTGAACTGTGTTGGGTTCTAGAGATGTCCTAAAAACAACCTCTATGCATCAGTCGAAGGTAGGCTCCTGAACAAACATTTTACTTGTTGCCTACGTAGGTTCTTACCTTCTGTTTTCAATACCTCATCCTCCAGAGATGCAACACTTGTAAAGGAACAACAATCGTAAAGGGAACGACAATTGTTCTATTCAAATGAATGAAGCTTCTTGTAAAGGGAACAACAATCGTAACAAGGGAATGACAGTCCTTACATTTGGCCGAACTAATGTTGAATTAATTGCGTTGTAGTACTTTCCCAACTATTTAATTTGTCAATACGAGGTTCGTAAACTTACGAAGCACATGCAAAGTATATGCAGGATTGAAGCGGGACTAATCTAATCTAATGTCTAAGCTACAACTGAAATTGAATCATTAACCTAATGCAGGAAATTGAAACACACAACTTGGAATTGAATTTCTACAACATATGATTGAAATGAAATTGCTTAAATGAAATTAATCTAGGAATGGAGAACTAAATGAAGGAAAATAAAATACAACATGTGAAGAGTTGAATGACACAAAAACATACGTGATCTCACATCAATTAAGCAATCTTACATTACAATAATCAAATCAATATTCATAACAGAATAATGAAAGCATGAAAACCAAAATTATGAATCAGAGCTAAGAATCCCTTTCTTTCAAATCCTAATGACTACTCTCTTTCTCATCCTAATTACTCCCCTCATGAAGAGAGAGTACTCTCTTTTATACATGAGAGCCTTGAATATAAGATAACCATCTCATAATTACAAATCCACTACTCTCTCAACTATTTTCCCATTATTACAAAATATGATCCCTTCAAATCCTCACACATATCTCTCATATATCTTGGATAAGATATGCCAACCAAATCTCCATGATATTCTCCTTGAATTATCTCCTCAAATCTTGAAATGGTGGAGGAGGTATTCGATAAGTCCTTTTGAATTGATCTTTCACATATTCCTACACATTACAAAGCTCACACATTTTTGAGATATATATGAAAACATGTCGATTTTCTAACATTTAATCACAAATTCCCTTTTAATACTAAAATGAATAAAGTGGAGAATAATAAGGTGAAACCCAGTATATTTATGAAAATGATATCATGAAAGGTTAATGGGGCGATGAAATGTGAAGAATGATGAAGGGAAAGGTGGATGAAAATATGAAAGTTCTAAGCCCCAACATACCCCCCAACTGAACTTGTTGCATGCCCGCATGGAACTATGCATGGGTCTTCTCAAGAAATTTTGGCTTTGAGTGATGATACTAAATGTTTCTAGGATGGGATTTACATGAGTAACAACTGTCATTTTCTTATGGTTGATTCTTGTGTGACAACCATAAATATAAAGAATGTTGGTTCTTGTGTTAACAACATTTATTTCATTATTTGTTCTTTTGTTGTTATAATAATAATTTACCCATATTCTTACTAGAAAATATATGCTATCAATGTGCATAAGGAAACATCACTGAGTTTAAGAAACTCCTTTTTCATATTTGTGAATCATGCCAATATGTATCGATGCTTATGAAGCAAAGTGAAACAGAGTATCATTGGAAAAGAAATGTTGGTAAATGGTAAATGAGATGAAAAATGGAATGATGGTAGTGGAAAGTGAATGTGGTTGATGCAGCTGCTGGAGCATGGAAGATGTCACTTCTATAGGATCGTGTGAAAAGTGACTACTGCCTACTGGATCAGAGAATGTGAAGTGGAGGAATCTGAACTGCTGCTGATGAATCATGGAAAATAGGAAGTATGAAAGTGGAACGGTAGTACCCTCATATAGTTGAAGTCATGATGGTGTAACTGATGAGGAAGTCAGGAAAAAGTGTATAGTCTTCACCCACTACAAACCGATGGTACAATTCTAATCATGCGAATGGATGTGTCGATGTCGAGCATAAAGAGAAGTCATTGGATTACCGGCCATTGATGAATGTCATTAACCAATGCAAGGCAAACTCACCATTGATGTCAATGAGTGCAAGGTACTCGAGTACATCTTGCGAAGTGCAAATGAATGAGCTGATGTTGAGCCACTTGAAAGATCTAACGATCAAGGGACATTGATGTATTCCCATGATTTTCAGCGAGATAAATTTGCATTAAGGCATGCAAGCCTTTAGGTACTCAAAAGGAACTCTAGTCTATATCCAAGATAAGGTGTTGAGGTCAATGGGGAAAGACTTGTTGAAAGGTGGGCTTTAAGGAGTCCCACATCATTCAATGCGAGTTTTATAATAATATTGGTAGGACTATAGGAAAGATCTCAGTAGCAACAATGTTTATGGCAAGGCAATGTAGTCATGGAAAGGGAGCTAGATAGTTTTATTGACAGGGAAAAATAAACTGAAAAAGATAAAAAGATGTATGTGACTCAGGAAGATAGGCATGTGCGAAGTCATGAAGGATAAGGAAATGGATGACAGACTTCAACATAGGGATGACCAATGCGCTTTGAAGGAGAAATGAGGGGAAACAAATCATGATGCCAAATGGTTGTATGCACGGTCGCAAACGTCATGATGTTTATGATGAGTAACAACTCCTTCAAGCAGTTAACAAAGCATGTTTTTGTCAAAAGTTTTGTGATTCTTGAAAATCGCTATGGCATGGAATGCAAGTGTCTTCATTCCTGTAATCAAACTTATTACTAATCCTGCAATCAAACTTGTGAGATCATCATAAAATGAAAAATGCGAGATTAAGTATGAATGAGGCAAAGTAAAAGAAATAAATTATGTTTTTATATCTGTTGTCGTGGTCGTTGCGCGCGCGCTTGTTTCAACGTTGATTGTTTGCTAAAGTGACTCCAAGAAACAACTTAGCATAAAATATTAAAAACATGTTTCGATATTATTTTCAAGAATTGATTGAAATCCATTTGCTAAAAAAAGTTTTATTCTTTATGAATTTGACCTAAAAAAAATTATGATTTTTTTTTTTTATCATCAAAACAAAACAAACTGAAATAAAATTCTATAATAAAACAAACAGAAAAATAATATATATATATATATATATATATATATATATATATATATATATATTTTAATAAAACAAACAAATAAAATAAAATCTATGAACTGAAGCTATGAACGATTATGAATGCTGCAACTTTCGTCATCGATTACAAGTATATAATTGATTTCATCAAGGTCGGTTGGTGATTCAAATATACTAGATTTTTCATAATGCAACTAATACATGGCATGCACCAGGACTGGCGCAAGGTACTTGGTAAATAAATGATCATATGAAGTCATAATGTATTCAGGGTTCAAGTTCGGTGGAGTTTTGAAGATGTGTTTTTGAAGGACCTGATCGCACACAAACCATCTAATGCTCCGAGTGAATGTTTGAGGTGTGCATATGTGGTCGGATTAGAGCTCGAGAAATTGGATATGTTATTATAATTTGTAATAAATAATAATTATTGTTTGGTCTCTTTAAGATACATTTTCGACCTGATAAATTCATAAAATACGATGGTTTCAAACCTCCAGAACGCCCTTGTCTTATACCTACGTTAATATTGAAGCGACCCTACTTCCCGACCGTCACCGAATGAGCGCACATGTATAGTGCTAAGGAGAAATAATTCTTGTTGGAGCTCGATATGCCTACTTACCATTCCATACCTTCGAAGAGATAGTCCAGATCCACAACAAATGTATCCAATCGACCTGACAGTGATAATACTTAGGATCTTCCTGCCCTCCAAATTTTTGTGTGTTCATACGCATTGACCTGCCATTGTTACTCAAGAAAATCTCACTCGATTAGCAAACACGACAACATACCTTCATATGGTTTCTCATGTGCAATTCTGTGTTGGCGCGCTGGGAATAATATTGCTAATGTAATAAATAAAAATCATAGTGGATTGCCAACAAAACAAAATTGTAGATAATTTTTCATAGATAACGCCAATCACAGTTAGAATTTCGACAAGGGGGTACATATTTTCCAGTATCCGAAGCCTCGGACAAGGGATCCAAGCTACCCTCAACTCCATGCTTCTCAGCCTTTGAGATCTGAGTTGCACTTATTCAAATTTTGACTTTGGGGGCGATGTCGACATCATTGATGAACGATCTTAGCACCATTTATAATATATCCATATACATTTTATTATCAGGCCTCCATCACAATTTCATGGCATTTCTAACTCTGCCATAAACAAAGAGAAATCTGTTCTTCAAGTCTCCAATAAACAAAATGGGTAGAGAAGTTTGTCACCTCAGTAAATTATAAAACAAGAACCAAAAATATAAATGATAGTAAGAATCTAGAAGCTAAACTCAGATATAGCAAAACATAATCATAGAAAAACCCAAGAAGGATAAAACAATCAACTATGTGACAGAGATCCTGGCGATGCTGCTAATGCTCAAACTGGGACTCATATTTATTATCCTCAAAGAAGCCTTTAGGGAAAAAAAAACAAGAGCCATTCTTGTCAATTCAGGCAATGGATCTTTGACAACCCACCCTCAAATCTATTTTCAGCATGCGCAAAAAATCGATGAGGTAAGGCAATCCATCTATTACTACTTTTGCAGTGGGCATGCCAGCTGAGAATGCCTTCATTAGTGAATTCGAAGATTCAACGGAAAAATCATTCCACCCACCATTCCAATAATACATAAGACTCTCAGGAACCGCACTCAACTGAGAATACAAGGCGACCATCATGCTAGTGAGATGCTAGTGAAAAATTATTGTGCAGAGGTGAATGAAGATCCCATTAAATCAAATTCAATTCATGAGCGTACATGATTACAAATTCCCTTCAAAGATAGAAATTACACAACTAACAATTTTACAGGTGGTGTCTCTCACAGGATGGGGCCGACTGATCCATTCTCATACTGGTTTCCGCTACACAGATCATATATGAATCTGTATTGATTTTCGCATAGATTAAGATCTACTTTTGGCAGTCTCGTCATGGCAACTCTCTGTAATTGCAGGTAGTAGAAGGAATCATGGTTGTGCTATACTTAGTGCTGCATGTTAAGAGATATCGGGCAAAGAGATATCAAGTATCTCAATGAAAGAGTCTTTTTTAGGGAAAGGCCAAAGATAGAGGGATTTGGTCCGTTGACCATACCAGATCCACGACAAACATATCCCAATAAATCAGGCATTGATAACACTCGTTCCCTTGTGGAAAACTCCTAACCTCATTTCCAATCGAAATCCCTGCATTATGTTAGAAACACACTCAATATTTACGGGTAGCATATCGTTTTCAATTTGGGAGTGCAGCAAACCTGACATGGAGGTTGAAGGTTTGGAAATAATATTGCCAATCACCATTAAATATGGAAGAATATTGCCGCAAATCAATCAAATCGGAGTTGATCCTATAACCTCCTGCAGAAAAATCTCTGAATGCATGGAATTAGCAGAATGGTTAATCTTTTCGATTTGTGGGTGACAACAAATGCCGCTAATACAAGTTTTTGACAGTATACCGTTGATGCGCCTGGATGCATTGGAATCATGGCTAGGGCTAGACCTTCCCGTTTCTAGGTCTTTTCATCTACAAAAGAATTTGTCTAGCTATGCCAACCTGTCAATAGGAACTGTGGATTGTTATAGAAAGGTATGCCTCACCATTTCTATCTTGCACAGAGGGCCTTTTTCCATTTCTCTATACAGACTTATCATCCATTTTTGACAAATACAGAGCTAAAAATAAACATTTTCCCACATATATGTGCCCTATCAGCTATACAACAAGTTTATACTCAGGCTGCTCCACTACAACCTGCGTACATCGGGATTTGTGCCAAAAAATACAAAAATGGAGTTGGGTTTCCATGTCATGACAAGAGATCTCTGATCCTTGGCCTTCCATATACTGCAAACGTTTCGACTTGGCCCTTCAGTTGCATTTTGAAGGCTATAAGAGCACAATTTCGAGCTATGGAAAAGAGGAGAAAGGATTCAAATTTGAGAGCAAAGTTACTTTGGATAAATTAATTCATATTGAGTCTGCATCCCTTTGTCCCTCAAGTTTGAACATAGTTTTCATCCCCCAAGCTCTTTCCCTATTGTTGAGAGAATCTCATTGTCTCTCTCTTTTGAGCTTGCCTTTGGTAGAGGATTGAAGTGGTGGAGACCCAACTAGAAGGAACTTGGTTCCTTAGTTTCGAACCATGCCAACACGAAAGTCTATAATGTTGACACTTATGTTGATCAATTATTAATAGAAATACTCCTTTCCCATCCTATTGGTATCATGAAAATATATGATTATTATCCATGGGCATGTTTGTAATGTTTATTAATGGATTATGCTATCTAATGTGCTAACCCCTTTACATTATCACTATATACTTGCTTTGCATATTTGTTAAGAACTTATTGCAGGTATAAAGCTTTGGGTCGAAGTGCTCAACGGTGGAATGTCATCAAACGTTGGATCGAGGTAGGCCTCTTTCTTATCTTGCACGTTAGTTTATATAGTATACAATTGATTTGAGTTGATTTTTGTAGTCATACCTATATGTTGTGGTTTACACTTGGCCATAGAGATTTTTTCCCTCGTAACAGAAATTGGCGACCATACTAGGGAGAAATATTTTGTAATGTCCCCACTTTGGGACATCATCACAAGGCAGAGATTTATGATGACTAGAGTAGCCAGATGCATGCTAGAGCGAGTACAAGGGGTATTTGAGAGGCATTGTGGGGTCCAACTTGCATTAATGATCATATTCCATCATTATGAGCCATTCCACACAGGTTGGCTTTGGTTTCGTTGCATTCCGACGATTTCCATGATTTTGACTATTTTGAGCTATAAGTCAATGGAATTCACTAAAGAGGTCATTTTGGGCACATTACTTGGAGGAACCTCTCAGTGTAATAGCTCATTGGAATCG
>JASDQU010010612.1:19156-42447 GCA_032191745.1 Picea mariana | reverse complement strand
TGTAGGAGATTGGCAGGGCCGTTGAGGATTCTATCACTTGGGTTTTCATTACAGGGCCTTGGACATCAGATCTAGTGCTTTCTGAGATAGTTTTATGGATCAGATTATTTCTTGAGTAGTGGGGCGAATTGAAGAGAAGGAGGGCGTTTTTGAGATCCAGATCTAGTCCGTTTGGAGGGGTTACACTTCAGATCTGACCCTGAGACTTCACCTAGTGACTTACAGTGTCCCGATCTATATTTCTAGAGAGTTTCAAATATTTTGGAGGCCTCCTTTAGCAAGGCCGAATTATCTAGGGCTTTAGTCATCCAGTGGGGTGCACCATTCAGTGGGGGATTTCAGATCTACAAAGATTGAGAGGGATCTTGGAGATTCAGGCACCTGGGTTGTTCTTATCATCACCCAATCTATCAGTTGGCATATTTCTTAGGGTGATTGGACACTTTTGGCAGCAGGGCCGAGTTATTGAGGGTTTCAGTCTTCTATTGGAGCGTGGCATTCTCCAGCTGGAGAGTTTGGCATTCAGATCTGCTTGTATTGATCTTCATTTCTTATTCAGCCTTTGGAGGCATCTTTTTTATTAGCAGGAGCATTTTGTAGTAGCTCTTATCTATTGTCTATCTTCTTGGCCATCTGTTGAGCATTCCAGATCGGCATCTTCATTGTAGCAGGTTTCTCTATTTTATGAATAAAGAAGAATTGAGATGTTTTGGCTTGTCTATCTTATTTCATATGGTTGAGGTATGTTCCATGGTTATCTCTTTCTGTTATTTGCTGCATACACACATATAAAAACATCTAAAAAGTAGATCAACAAAGTGTTTGACGAAATACCACAACCAGGAAAAAGTTTTTAAAAGACACAAAAACAGTGATGATCCTTCCATAATGGCTTGGGATCATTACAGTGGTATTGGAACTTAAATCCTGCAAACCTGGGGGGTCTTCCATAGGGATAAATGGATAGTTGGAAAGAAGTGGATAAGATAGCCTTTGAGATACCATGGTTGGAGATCATGTATGACGGCCTTAGCAAGGAAACTAAGGCTACAATAACCTTCCTACAATATGAAGCCTATAGAAATCCCCATTGGAACAAATGGGATATTTTACAAGGGATGATCATAGCAGGTGAAAAGAAAAAAGAAGCAGCTATATGGTGGGAAGAACAGAGAAACCCCACACCCAGTAGGAGCATGCAACCTTGCCATAGTTGCAAGGGGCCATGGGAACTAGATCATAGGTACAGGGCTAAAGATCAGGAGCGCATTATTGAGGCATGTCATGACAGTGAGGGTGAGGTGTGTGAGGATGGAGCGATAGATGTGGATTCAGAGCAGTCAGATGATGACAATGACTCTTGCACAGAGGCTAGTGATAGTGACTCTACCTCAGAGGATAGTGATGATGACTCTTGCACAGAGGCTAGTGATGCTTGCATGCTTGAGGAGGAGGATGACCCTTGTGTAGTGGATAGGCAGCTAGATGGACAGGACGATAGCCCTAGTGTCTCAGAAGACACGTCACATACCATTGATGACCTTACGCCTCAGCAGAGTGGTGACACTAGTGAGGAGTCACACGTGTTAGCACTTAGAGATGATGAGCTTTCTATGGGGGCCGTGACACATCTGTCACCTGTTCAGACACCCAGGATAGCCATGTCACATAAGGAGATCGGTGGCATGTTAGGTATGATGAATGAGCCTAGTGTGAGGGATGCAGACCATGGACAGGTAGACCCATAGATCCAGGAGGAGGTACAGGGAGTATAGACAGGGGACCTTACACATACAGATCAACTTGAGGAGATGGAGTCACAGTTATTGGAGACTCCATTGCTTGAGCAGATTGCAGAGGCTGACAGGGTGATGGAGCACTTACTTCTAGGATCATATTGCATGCATGAGGATGCACTCTTTGGCAATCAAGATGATGATATCACGTGTCTGGATACATCTATATGGGATCCAGGCATAGATGATAGTAGCAAGTTGAGTGCACAGGAGGATACAGTTGCTCATACATGATACAATGTGAGTCAGGGGGAGATGGCATCTAGTGATGGGATGCAGTGGCATACAAGAGTACCTAGTGGAACAGTAGACAACAGGCAGTTCATCACTTTATCTTCTGTAGAGAGTGTTGTTAGTGATGGCACTAGCAGTGAGAGGCATGAGGGGGTACCCCAGCATGACTATGATCAGGAGTCACACCACTTAGAAGCACAATTGGGAGTTAGTGAGGCTATGATCAAGGCAACCACTAGACATATTGATGACATGCATGCAGTGATGGTAGATTACAGTTGGAGAGCATCAGTTGCACAGGGTAACTCAGATGGAGGATTTTTCATGGATGATTTTCACACTCTTCGGGAGAGAGTGTCTATGATGAGGACTGACTACCAGCAGTTGTTGACAGACAGAGACTACCTACTGGGGATTGGCGAGTTGTATCATAGGGCCCTGAGGGGGAAAGAGTTGGAGGTAGACCAACTCACTCGGGAGTTGGAGAACACTCGAGGATTCTTGAGAGGCACACAGACCGCCCTTCAAGAATCAAAGTCTATATCAGATGGGTCTCTTGAGGAGATTCATCAGAGATCCACTTCATCTTTCTTAGTGGACAGTCAAATGTATCAGTTAGTCACATTGATAGAAGATGTTGATGATCTAGCAGAGGAGCACCAGTTGATGGGGGACACTTCCATTTGTGTCTTTGGAGTGGTTGATCTCCATATAGAGATTGATCCAGCTATACGCCTAGGATCTGTGATGCAACATGATTTTGCGGGAGATGACATGAGTATGTTGGAGCATACCGTGATGAGTGATAGCTCACAGAGAGATGCCGAGGTGTATGGTGGCATTAAAAGGGGTATAGTGCCTTGCAGGGAGGAGACACACTCAGGGGAGTATGTAGATTTCACTCCTCTGCAGTAGCACATAGTTGTGGGAGATCACCTTCACCATTTCAGCAGTTGCATGGTAGATGAGAGATGGAGGTTGGTTGACCAGCAGTCAGAGGGGTTACTTCTGGTTGTACTAGATGGTTGGGACTCGGTGATGACCATAGGAGAGCATATTTCATGGATACCAATGGACGAGCTTCTGGTCGAATCATTGGGATTGAACAAAGCATGTGACACCTCCTAGTCCTACAGTCAGCTGCAGATGTTTCTATTAGCCTGCCCTGACATTTTTATCATAGACAACAACATGAGGAGGGATAGGCCATGGCTGGGGGCATGGAGAGTGAGTAAGCCGAGACTATATGACAGGAGTACTTTTACGGCATACAACAGGTCAGAGGTGGACCGTGTTAGACAAACAGTTGAGACTTGGTGTGTGATGGTGAGCATCATAGACCTGGTGATGACAGATGAGCGTAGTGGGCTTCCGACAGTGATTAGCCCAGGACAGGAGCAGCTAGTGGAGACTGGAAGTGATAAACTTCCAAGTTTGCCATGGGATCCGGGAGTTCACTTGGTTAGTAGGATGTTTCACTACATGACGACCCAGGTGGCACCAGAGAGCCACACACTCCACCTTGGGTTGGTTTGGAGTGGGTCGGTAGGTACTTGTCCTATGGGGCGAGACCTTTTCTTCCTCTTGATCATCATGATAGGGCATGGAAATGTTTGGACAGGTACTTCTTCTACAGAGGTGTCTATGCCGATACAGTTTCTAGGTAGCAGGTTCGGTGGTCACAGGTATTTCAGCTTGAGGATCCCGACGAGGAGGATCTTGTATGTATGCAGGGGACAGACAGTCGTGGATAGAGTAGTGCAGTGTCAGCAGGAGGATCATCGACAGAGGTTAGCATGGGACCCAAGGATTGCAGGATTGAGCAGTTCATTGACCGACAGGGGAGAGTGGACAATTGCAGGAGAAAGTTATTCTAACTTTCCATTTAGCACAGCGCTTGAGGGTGCCTCACAGAGATCTTGCAGTACCTCATTCTGGCATCATCATGTGTAGTTGATGGAGACCGTGTGGATCTTGGTAGAGATTTGGAGGATGGACTCATTCCGAGATGAGGCCATGGGTCAGGTGCAGGAGGTTCACAGGGTTGATATCTTCTAGGACTGTTCTTCACAGAGTATTGCAGTTCACTTCCTGATATGGGATCCAGGGGGTGGAGTGTGTTATTGTTCATCGTTGGATGGGTTCTACTATGTATCCCACAGGTGGACATGGGATCCTGGTATTTTACTTCGGGGGATTTGGGTATTGCTTGAGGACAAGCAATTTTCTAGCAGGGAGGACTGTAATGTCCCCACTTTGTGACATCATCACAGGGCAGAGATTTATGATGACCAGAGTAGACAGATGCATGCTAGAGCGAGTACAGGGGTATTTGAGAGGCATTGTGGGGTCCAACTTGCATTGATGATCATATTCCATCATTATGAGTCATTCCACACAGGTTGGCTTTGGTTTCGTTGCATTCCGACGATTTCCATGATTTTGACTATTTTGAGCTATAAGTCAATGGAATTCACTAAAGAGGTCATTTTGGGCACATTACTTGGAGGAACCTCTCAGTGTAATAGCTCATTGGAATCGGGAGGAGAAACACTATAGGATGGGATGGATAGAAGTGACTTTCAGTGGTCAGGGAAGCCACAAGGAGAGATAAGGAGCTTTTCAAAGGTAAAAAGTTTAATTAATTAATTAAAGTGATTTAATTAATTAATTAAATATTAATAAAATGAAAGTCACTTTGGAGGGACTAGGTGAGCCAAAAAGTATAAAGGAAAGGCAAGGGCCTCTTCTCATTCATTTATGTATGTTTATCAGTTTGATATTTGGATTTAGCTAGTGAGCCCATCTCTTGGGGGTTTTGAGGGTTTTGACTTAACAAACCCTAGAGGACGATTCGGTGGTGAAATATTCCACCTAGATTGTCCCAAGATTGGTCTCGGAGATGCAATACTCTCCCACACCATTCTAGTCAGATCTACATCAGTGCAGGAGGTTCTACACAGCCACANAAAGTCACTTTGGAGGGACTAGGTGAGCCAAAAAGTATAAAGGAAAGGCAAGGGCCTCTTCTCATTCATTTATGTATGTTTATCAGTTTGATATTTGGATTTAGCTAGTGAGCCCATCTCTTGGGGGTTTTGAGGGTTTTGACTTAACAAACCCTAGAGGACGATTTGGTGGTGAAATATTCCACCTAGCTTGTCCCAAGATTGGTCTCGGAGATGCAATACTCTCCCACACCATTCTAGTCAGATCTACATCAGTGCAGGAGGTTCTACACAGCCACAGGCACAGGAAGAGGAGGAAAGCGCACCATTGGGGGTTTCCAGCAAAGGGGGTGCACCATCTTTGGAGAGAGATTCATTGTAGGAGATTGGTAGGACCGTTGAGGATTCTATCACTTGGGTTTTCATTACAGAGCTTTGGACATCAGATCTAGTGCTTTTTGAGATAGTTTTATGGATCAGATTATTTCTTGAGCAGTGGGGCGAATTGAAGAGAAGGAGGGCGTTTTTGAGATTCAGATCTACTCCATTTGGAGGGGTTACACTTTAGATCTGACCCTGAGACTTCACCTAGTGACTTGCAGTGTCCCAATCTATATTTCTATAGAGTTTCAGAGCATTTGGAGGCCTCCTTCAGCAGGGCTGAATTATCTAGGGATTTAGTCATCCAGTGGGGTGCACCATTCAGTGGGGGATTTCAGATCTACAAAGATTGAGAGGGATCTTGGAGATTTGGGCACCTAGGTTGTTCTTACCATCACCCGATCTATCAGTTGGCATATTTCTTAGGGTGATTGGACACTCTTGGCAGTAGGGCCAAGTTATTGAGGGTTTCAATCTTCTATTGGAGCGTGGCATTCTTCAGCTGGAGAGTTTGGCATTCAGATCTACTTGTATTGATCTTCATTTCTTATTCAGCCTTTGGAGGCATCTTTTGTATTAGCGAGAGCATTTTCTAGAAGCTCTTATCTATTGTCTATCTTCTTGGCCATCTGTTGAGCATTCCAGATCGACATCTTCATTGTAGCAGGTTTCTCTATTTTATGAATAAATAAGAATTGAGATGTTTTGGCTTGTCTATCTTATTGCATATGGTTGAGGTATGTTCCATGGTTATCTCTTTCTATTATTTGCTGCATACACACATATAAACACATCTAAAAAGTAGATCAACAAAGTGTTTGATGAAATACCACAACTAGGAAAAAGTTTTTAAAAGACACCAAAACAGTGATGATCCTTGCATAATGGCTTGGGATCATTAGATATTCCTTCTAAGGGTTGAAGTAATTTTTCTTCTTGCATTACTCTTTTTCCTTTGTGTTTCTTGTCGTATCACTGCTTGGTAGATTCCATTCACTCTTAGTCTGAGTTTTCATCCTTTTTTCCCTTGCCTGGCCTTATTTTAAATCCTGTACGCTCATTTTTCCTTGATAGTCACGTACACACGTGTGCTGCATCTCTGCAAGCTATGTATATATGCACTATTCACCTGAACAGTTGCGTATACCACTTTTCCTTGCTTGTTTTCTTGATTTAGTGACTGCTGAATGAGTTTTGATGTTTGTTGAGCCTTCTTAGGTCTCTGTAGTGCTTGTTGATCTTCTCTAGGTTGACAGGAAGCCTGTTGGGAGTTGAATTTATGGGTGTAGTCTTTCTCATTGTTTTTCATTTTTTGGATTTTCCTTGAACCCTGGGTTGTTTGCTTGGCTGCTTGGTATTCTTCTTGAGTTATTTTGTTTATACATAGTAGAATTTATATAACAGGTTGCTTTTTAGTCCATGCATTTTCTCTTTAATATATTGAAAATACAAAAAAATAGGCATTTTGCATTGGTTAACAATTTTGTCTTTGAACCTTTATCATTAGCTTAGTACATTTGGCAAAAGATTGCATTTTACTTCTGAACTGTAGAGTTGCAATTGGAAATTGTACTGTTTTTATTAGCATATCATTCATTGAAAAGTTAAAGGTAGACTTTGCATTATATTCATATTTATCTTTTGTAGAGTCATCACATCATGAGTTTTGTTTCCACACCCTTTTGAGTAATCACAACCAATAAAATTTACGCTTTAAACTAAAATTGATTATTCACAATTTTATTTTTAGGGTGCACAAACTAGCCTAGGATTTAGTGCCTTGGAATAGGATTTTGTGAGTAAACTTCTCCAAGGCAATTAAATCAACATATGTGTATGAGACAGGGAGTTGAGAAGTCCATTATATAATTGGTAATATCAGGAGGCTCCACTCACACCTAAGTTAATCACGAGGCCATGCAAAGTTAGTTGAAGGGATAACCCCTGGATACTCACCTAGCATCAGAGATATTTCTGTGGATTTATTCATATTTGGGGATCTTGCTAGTACCCATACCTCTATGAGAGGTGGTTCTTTCAAGGTTTCGAGCTTTTCTACCCTTCCCATATGATGATCCAGACTTACGACTGCTCGCCTGTGCATCAATTATAAAATGGTTTATTAGTTGCTTGACTTAGGTATCTCATAGGTTACTTGCAGGGGTTATTCTACTTGTATCCCGGGTCAAATAGAGGTCAGACAACACACAAACTTTATGGAGGATTACCTCTCCGGGGGGATCTGATCGACTAGTTTTTAAGCCCATGAGGGCCTCCATAATTGATTCTATTATCTCCAAAATTTAGCAGGGAGTCTCAAGTCCCTCTTGGACAAGGCATACCTTCTTTAGCGAGGGAGGCCACTCAGCCACTTTAGTCCGTTTTCATGCATATTGGCTGTTTGACTTTTTGGTATGCTCTTTGATTACTAGTTGGCCTTAGGATATATTTGTAGAGTCATAAGTCATCGTGGAGTTGGACCAGCCTCCCCGCTGGTCCCATCGGTTGCTATAGTTACCACTGGATTTTGGATTCTTGCCTTCTAAAAGGTGTAGAGTTTGTAGAAGTGGTACACACACATCCACCTTTTAGACTTGTGGTTCCACAAGGATGAGTAATGAGTCTAATATTTAGAACACTGGGAGTTCTTCAATCCCATACCCACTATAGTTAATGTCACCCCTTTGACTCTTGCAACCACTACAGTTGCAGTGTTGGAGGATTATACCAGTAGTATGGCTCAGCCTATAGTTAATGCTTCATCTCTTGCATCGAACCCTTTTGGGGGTTTCGGTCACTCACTGGGTTACAATGTTTAGCCCATCCCTATGGCTTCTAGTCCATTTTCTTATGGTATGCCTAACTTGACATCGCAGTTTTCAACTTCCATCCCAACTATTGGACCCAACACTATCCTTGGACTTGGGGGCACTACACCTCCTTACACTCCTTTTTTGTTTGGTGGTTCTCATATTCCCCAAACGAATCCTAATCCTTCTATAATTGGATGGAACAACCCAGCTGGAGGACAAGTTCCGCCTTACATCCCTATCCCCTCGATGTCGATTCCAAACAATAATTTTGGCATGACGAATCCACTCCAATCCTCTAGATTCCCACCTAGAGGAGGTCAGTCTTACACTTTGGGAAACCCCCAACCTAGATCCAATTCGGTTGGGGGCAAATTTCAAAACCCTCAACTCGGATATAATCAGGTTGGGGGCAATTTTCATAACCCTTATCAGAACATTCCTGCTGGAATGCTACCCAACCCATCTTATACGAATCATCTAGGAGGAGGTCCTTATAATTCCGGACAAGGTTTTGGTCCTTACCAAAATTCTTGATGGAATGCAGTTCCCAACGCACAATCTTTCACAGGAGGGTGGGGCTAGATGTCGCAACCCCGTCTCCCTTTTCTAGACATGCTTAATCTTCCAGACTTGTCTAAGTTAATGAACAACCCAGTGATTCATGATCCCACATGGACCCCTATGCCCACCAAACTTCCGTCAGACATTCCAAAGTTTGAAGGTAAGAATGGTGAAGACCCTAGTGATCACGTCACTACTTTTCACCTTTGGTGCTCATTGAATTCTATGAACCATGATTCTATTAGATTACGCTTATTCCAACAAAACCTCATTGGAGTTGCATCACAATGGTATATTGAGCTACCTAAGGGGACATACAGATCATTCCATCAGTTGGTGCTAGCCTTTCTCAACCACTTTCAATTGCCCATTCATTACGATGTCGACCTTGAACTTTTGTTGACTCTACGCCAGGGTACCAACACTCACATCTCGGATCATATGCAGGAATGGCGTAGATGGAAGTAGTTGATTAAGACTCCTATACCCTCGACCTTTCTTCTAGAATGGTTCCTAAAGTCTTTGTACCTTCCTATCTCGAAGGATGTTTCTACTTCCGGGGTCTTCAACGAGGAAGAAGCTATCTTTAAAGCCCAACAACTCGATTTGATATACGCTTAGTCTAGGATGTTATATCACCTTCTTCCGGACGCACCATGGCCAAATCAAAATCCTAGACAGAAGTCCGAACCTCATGCCGATGGCACTATAGGGTCCACCAATGTAAAGTCCATAGACTCGGCAACGAAGTCTGTCAGAGCGTCAACTTCATCTGCATACTCCAAACCTACCCAATCGGTAGATGTACCTTCCGTGCAATCGTCGAAGAACCCAAATGGTGACCATCAACTAGATGGAAATAAAAGGAAAGGTTGAAACATTTGTAAGGGTGGGAAGAATAACAATAAACCTAAGGACAAAGACAATAATGGGAGATAAAATGATAATGATAGAGAGGGAAAGAAAGAGAAATGTAAGGTGAAGTTTCCTTGTAAAATTTGTACCGATGACCACCTTACACATTTATGCCCCAAACTCATGGAGGATGTGAGGCTTTTAAATCTACCTCCTGCTGTGCTAACGAATCCATTCCCACACAACCAACACTTAGCCTCGATCTCTTCGAACGCCAGAAATGTGCCTAGTGGAAGTCAAAACCCACCGTCGCAAGATGATGACTGTGTTTGTATCAATATGGTCGACGCAAAAATAGATATAGACACTCACTCTCAAGATTATAGATCTTCAAAATCTAGTACTAGACTAGAAGCTCCTCCTCCCCCTCTGGATATGAACTTACAGATTGATAAACCAGAGTCACCGCCTCATATTCTGAAAGGAGTACTTAAGTGCTCTACCCACAACCCTAATTCTAGAGCCGCCCAAAACTACTCTATTGTTGAGGATTTGGGCCAAACCCCTTTGCACGATGTCAGCTTTGGAGGTACTCCAGACGTGTCCATCATAGAGGAATGCCTTACTCTATGCCTTAGGAGCTCTAGAAACTAGGTGGCTCGAAAATTATCAAGTTTGACGTCACGGATGTGAAGCCTCGCTTACCTTACCTTGTGGCTTTCTAAATTCACGTGGAGTATTCCAAGTATACTATCAAACAAACAGTCATTGATGAAGGTGCTGCCACCTGCATGATGTCCCTGGTCTGTTGGAAATCTCTTGGTTCTCCAACCCTTTCCAAGTCGTCGAACATGTTGACTGCATTCAATGGTCATTCCTTCCTCCCTCATGGTATTCTCCCCGCCTTTCCAGTCCAGTTAGGTGGGAAGACGGTAGAGGTGGAGGTAGAGGTAGTTGATGCACCTCTTAATTATAACCTGTTACTAGGTCACAATTGGACCTATGCTATGGTTACTATCGTATCGTCCATATTCCATGTACTTTGTTTTCCTCATCAAGGGGAGATCATGACTATCAACCAATTATCCTTTGCGTACTCTAGTCCTAATGCATTTGTTGGACCATCGATCCCCATGATCGATAATTCTCAGCCAAAAAATGAGAATATCGGTGTCGGAATGTATTCTTCCCTCATGGGTACTTTCGACTTCTCGGCACTGATTCACAATGTTTACGCCATGTCTAGTAGGCCCGCTTCTGCAGGGAGTTCCATTCCTTTCCACACTTCCTATTTTAGCGATCCATGGACCCTACCTTCTCTTACTTCATCGTGTGAAGGACAGTTGCATGCTGGCATGACCATGCCACTATCGGTAGCACAGATTTCATATCAAGTTGTTCTTGACTCTTTCGTCGATCCTGATACTGTTACCTCGCAGACGGACGAGGAGGATCCAGTTCTTAGGCCTGTATGGGCCACCTCGTTATCTTGTCTGCATGATTGCCTAGATGAGAATTTTCCTTTAGACGAAACCATCCTCAAAGCCATGAATGGTTCCGAGAGACCTTGGGATGACATGCATCATCGATCTTAGTTTCTCCAAAGTCTTAAAAGAATCGAGCAAGATGACTTTCGGTCTACCCCGAGTGAGATAGTCAGTCACGCTGTAGTTCCACTTGATACGCATGATATTTATGCCGAAGATAATATGTCGAGTATTTCTCCTATCATCTTGATCGATATCTCTCATACCCTTGGCAAGATTGAGAATGTAAATATAGGTGTGGATTGTTTGCCAGAAGAAATTCAGATCTACATCGATCTCTTCAAAGAATTTTGAGATGTATTTGCTTGGTCATACGAAGAGATGCCAGGGATCGACCCTCAGATTGTTGAACATGAGATTAGAACTTATCCATATACTAAACCAGTTCGACAACATCTTAGAGATGTGAATCCTAGGAAGGCCCCTGCTATTAAGGCAGAGGTGGAGAAGCTACTTAACACCAGTTTCATCTACCCAGTTCCCTTGACCGAATGGGCATCCAATCTTGTTCCCGTAAATAAAAAGCAAGGAACTATCCCTGTGTGTATGGAATTTTGTGATCTGAACAAGGCTTGTCTTAAAGATAACTTCCCCATGCCTTTCATTGATCATTTTCTCGATGAGTGTGCAGGAAGCGAAATATTTTCTTTTATGGATGGATTTTTGGGCTATAACCAAATCCAGATCAAACCTGAGGACCAACACAAGACGACATTTATATGTCCTTGGGGTACTTTTGCATGTCGGAAAATGCCTTTCAGCCTTAAAAACGTCGGAGAAACCTTCCAATGTGCCATGATTTTCTCTTTTCACGATCTCAAGCACATAGTCAAAGCCTACCTAGATGATCTTGCTACTCACTCTCGCAAGAGAGTGGATCATGTTATACACCTTCGGCTAGTTTTTGAAAGATGTTGTTACTATAGAATCCGGTTAAACCCTCATAAATGAATCTTTTGCGTTAATTCTGGTCGTCTCTTAGGGTTTTTAGTTTTCAAGACCGGGATCATGGTAGATCCTCTCAAGGTTGAGGCAATACTTTAGTTGCCTCCCCCACACACAATTAGACAACTTCAAGGTTTACAGAGAAAAACTAACTTTCTATGTCACTTCATAGTGAATTATGCCAATATTACTAAGGTTTTCATGCACCTCTTGAAGAAAGACACCCCCTTTATCTAGGATGAGCGATCCTAGGAGTCTTTTGACACTTTGAAGAAAGCCTTGGTATCGTCCCCTTTGCTGAAATATCCTGATTACAGTAAAGATTACCTGTTGTATATTGTTGCGTTTGCAGAGATGATTGGTATGGTTCTATTTCAGGAGAATGATGAGCTCCACGAGCACGTCATCTACTATCTTAGTCGAAATTTAGTCAGTCCTGAGATTAATTACTCTCATGTTGAAAATCTAGCTTTGGATGTTGTTCACATAGTTCAACGCTTATGTCAATATATATTACTTTGCAAGACTACGGTGGTTGTCGATGTCAATTTGTTTCAATACGTCCTTACTAGATGTATCATCGGGGGAAAATATAATAAATGGATTGTCATCTTACAAGAATTTGATCTCGACTTTGCTTCGGCCAAGTCCAAGAAATTGCTAGTTTTTATAGAGTTAATATCCTATTTTCCATGATTAGATGAGGATGTTATCCATGTTGATTCATTCATAGACGAACACATTTTCCTTATCTCGTCGTCCAATCCCTGGTATGGAGACATTGTTTTATATCTTCAAACCTTGAAGTTCGCTCAACATCTCTCGTGAGATGATCGACAACATGTTAGATACCAAGCCAAAAAGTATACCATTGTCAGCAACACTTTGTATCACTGAGGAGTAGATAATATCTTGCGTTGTTTCTTAACTCATGAGGAAGTCAAGTTAGACCTAAACGATTGCCACAAAGGGGCTTTTGGTGGTCACCTATCTGGGCTTGCGACAACCCAAACAATCTTGCGAGCTGGTTATTTCTGGACCACTATATTTAAATATTGTATCAAAGCAGTTAATAAGTGTCACCCTTGTCAGGTGTTCACTCAGAAAATGTGCTCGCATCTAGACCCTCTTCACCCAGTCATCACCGTCGGTCCCTTCACTAAGTGGGGGGTAGATTTCATCGATTGCAACCCAAATTTGGCTGGGGGGAATCAACACTTTGTTGTGGCCATTGAATACTTTGCTAAGTGGGCCAAGGCCATGCCTACCATAAAATCCAATGGGAAGACTGCAGCCTTCTTCGTGTTCAACCAAATTATCGACCGGTTCTGTATCTCGAGTGAGATTCTCGCTGATCATGGAAATCACTTTCATAATGAAATGATGGTAGAACTAGCATCTAAGATGGGGTCTAGACATGGTCATTCATCCCCTTATTATCCCCAGGAAAATGGGCAAGTAGAGGCCATCAACAAGTCTCTCAAGACCATTTTGCAAAAAACGGTCAGTCAGAGTAATTCCAATTGGCACATCATGTTATATCCCACGCTTTGGGCATACTGAACCTCAGTTAAGACTTCCACCTATTTTCCCCTTTTTCAGTTAGTGCACGGTGTGTAGTCGATCCTTCCTATTGAATGCAAAATCCCTTCTCTCAAGTTGGCAGTCGAGCTCCTACCTGACACTTCATATTTAGAGCAACGCCTTGTGCACCTAGAGAGTCTTGACGAGCAGCGTCGAGACTCCTTTACGACTATCAAGGCAAACAAGAAACGTGTCAAGATTTAGTATGACAAGTCTGTCTGTCCCCAATTGTATGTTGAGGGTGACTTGGTTCTCTTATATGACCAAGCCAAATTACCGCGCAAGAAAAATAAGTATGACACAGAAGACCTAGTCATCACCCTAACCAAGGATGATGAGAAGCTTGTCGCTAACAAAGTACAATATAGGGGGGAATAACTGGTCTGCATTGTATAGGCGCAACAAAAAGAGCTCATGGCCAAGCTCATAGAATTCCATGAGAATCTCCAACAATTATAGATCCAGGCAAGACCACATGCCACATCACAACAATAAGAAAAACACAGTGACCCCCTGTGCAGAAAGAAGGAGAGGAAACAATACAATTGGTAGTCGAAGGCAGGGAGACTTTTACAATCACACACTAAATCATCATAATGTATCAGGAGACTGTGCAGAAATCCATGGGGGGCGTTGAGAAATTTGAAGTGTTCATGGCACAAATACCCACCAAGGAATTGTACGGACTCAAGACCAACATAATGCAAGAGGTACAATATAGGTCCCGCATGGATGAAACCGACTTGGAGGTGGGAACATGAGTCATTGAAATTCTACAAATCACATGCGACCAACTAAATTCATAGAAATAAGAGGAGAAAGGATGCACAGAAAAACTGGAACAAGGATTATTAGTAGTTGATGATCGCATCCCAGATAATGCGCAAGCACCTAAATGGAGTGCAGAGGAGAAGATCAATATGATCTCAAAAACAATTGATAAATATAAGAAGGAAATTTAGGATCTCAAAGAAAGGCTCAATCCTACGAATCCTCCCGAAGTCTGAGAACAAAGAGAACAACAATATGCACTCCAAAAAGATGATATGGAGAAAGAAGTAAGGGCAATAGAATAATTGTTCAACTAAGACACACATATATGGACTATCCTGGAAGAAGACGAGAAGGTCCAACAATGGGACCAGGAAGAGGAGACAATCAGTGTTGCCATACAAGAGTTAAAGAAAAGGAAAAAAACCATGAGCATCACAGAGTGCTTGAAGGGTACTCAAGACATGAATAAGCTGCAGACAAAATTGAAAACTGTGCAAACAAAGAAGAAAGAAAGACAAGCTGAATTGGAACCCATCCAAAAACAAGTAGAACATATGACAGCGCAGTTGGAGGAAGAGAATAAAAGTATGGCACATGCATAGATAGAGGGCACAACATTGATGCAGGAGGAGATAACAACATAGTTAGTGGAGGCACTAACAGGAAAATTTTCCCAGATCAAGAAAAAAGGAAGGGAACTAGCAGGAAACTTCCACATTTTGAAGACAACAATACAATGAGTGCACACTACTTGAGTGGCTTGGGATGAGCCACATGTCAATGTTGGGGGCCTTTTGGACACATTCCTAGTTTGAGAAAAGACCTATTTTTGGAAGAAGAGACCTTAATTTGTAGCACGCACAACAACTAACAAGAAAGCAACATGCGGAAAAAGGAGGAAAAGCAACATGCAAGAGGAAAATCCATGTGTGAGGAGGAAGACAAGCCTAACCATATTAGGGTTATGGTTTTTTATAAAGATTGTAACGACTATAATCTTGAAAAATAGTATAAATAAGAACCTAGGAGGTCTAGGTCGAGGGTGGTTCTTATTTTTGTTTTGGTGAGTTATTCAATTTGATACTATAGAGAAGTTGAGGGACTTTCGATTGTAATAAGGCGGTAGAAGAGTCAAGTAAGGTATATTTTGAGGGTTAGATCATAGGCTGAGGAGCGTGGTGTGATCTATTCTACATCATAGAGGTTCCTTAACCTCATCAGGATCATAGGATTGAATATGTAATGCGCGCAGCGCCAGATTTTGTAACAGACTAAATAAAAGAGCAGAGGAGCCAAATCTTTATGGACGTAGCCCAGGAAAGGGTGAACCACAGTAAAACCTATGTTATGTGTGATTTCTATTGAATGATTAATTCATTTTAATGGTTATCTTATGAATGAATCACTAACTAGATGTATTAACATGCATGCATGATGCTAAAGATGAATGAATCTTAGGAATACCTGAATCAGTAACAAGTTTAATGGATAAGGAAATATAGAATACACTCTGAGATCCCCACTCATTCCTAGAATGAAAACTCCTGGTTATTATATTCACCCATAGAGCTATCTGAGATGAGACTATGTTGTGTGCACTACGTGCAACGTTGCCTTTTGGTTTACTAGGAGGGTCGATAGTCTTAGAGTGTTTTGTTGGAAACCTATTCAGATCTGAACTTGGTTCAACCCAAGAAGAAGTAGAAGGGAGATCTAACCCAACACCTTCCTAACATTAAAAAATCTAAGATGTTGTCGAACAAGTTTATCATTTAGATAGGTTTTAATTTCATGCTCGACAATGTCAGGGTTGATCCCTGACATCTCTTCATATGATCAGTGAATACATCTCAAAACCATTTGAAGAGATCAGTGTAGATCTGAATTTCTTTAGGTGAACAATCTACACTGATATATACGTTCTTGATTTTACCAGGGGTATGAGAGATGTTGATCGCAATGGTAGGATAAATATTTTCCATGTTTCCTTCGGCATAAATACCATGCATATATAATGGAACCATGACATGACCAATCATCTCACTCAAGGTAGATCTAAAGTCATCATGTTCAATCCTAACAAGCTCTGGGATAAAATAGGATCGATGATGCATATCGTCCCAAGGCCCATCAGGACCAAACATGGCCTCTAATATAGCTTCATATAAAGGTAAGTTATCTCCAAGGAAATCATGTGAACAAGATATTTGAGATACCCATATGGACTCTAAAACTGGATTGACCTCGTCCGTCCATGAGGAGGAAGGATCTGGGTCAGCAGTAGCATCTAGAACAACCTAATACACAACTTTTGTTGCTGACAATGGCATTTCCATCCCAATATAAGAGTGACCTTCATATGAAATAGTAGGGGAAGGTAGGGTCCAAGGTTCATTGAAATACAAAGTAAAAAAAGGGACAAACCTCATATATGGCGAAGACTCACTAGAAATAACATGAATGTGGTGAATTGGTGCCATGAAATCAAAACAACCCATTAAGGAGGAATACATCCCGACACCAACATCCTTAGTTGCCTACTGATAATTATCAATCACAGGGACCGAAGGTCCAATTGATGCACTAGTACTCGTGTGTGCAAATGACAACTGATCAATCATCACTATCTTCCCTTCGTGAGGAAAACATAAAGTGCAGAAAACTGACAACACAAACACTGTCATGGCATAAGTCCAATTACACCCTAGTAGTAAATTATAGTCGAGAGGTTCATCAACCACCTCAACATCGAACTCCATTGTATTTCCACCTAAATGGATCAGGAAAGAGAGAATGATCTTGTGGGGTTAGAAAGAACTCCCATCAAATGTCATCAACATAGTCATGGATTGAGATAGGGTCGAAGAGCCAATGGATTTCCAACAGGTTAGGGACATCACACATGTCGTAACACCTTCATCAATTATAGTATGTTTGATGGTAATTTCCGTGTACTCCACATGGATTTGAAAGGCCACGTGGTAAGGTAAGTGAGGCTTAACATCCATGACATAAAACTTGATAACCTTTGAGCCACATAGGACTAGAGCTCCTAACACAGATAACAAGGTGTTCCTTTGTGAAGGAAACATCTGGAGCACGTCCAAAGTCGACATCGCACGGGGGGTTCGGGCCAAATCTTCAACAATCGAATAGTTTTGGGTGGCTTTGGCATTAATATTGTGGGTAGAGCACTTTAGTACTCCTTTTGGAATGTGATGCGGAGGTTCTGGATTTTCGATATGCAAGGGTGTTTCTGGGGGAGGATGAGGCTCTGGACCTAAAATAGTCTATGAAGAACCGTAATCGCAAGATCGAGTGGATACATCAATATGAGACTTAACCATATTGACACATAGATGGACACCTTCATGTGTCGATGGGTTTTGACTCCCACTCAATGCATTTCCGGCATTGGAGGTCCTTGAGGACATATCTTGATTATGTGGAAATGGATTTGTCAGCACAACGAGCAGTTGTGATAAGAGCCTTGAGGTTTCCTCGATTTTGGGGAAAAAGTGGGTAGGGTGATCATATTTACAAAGTTTACAAGGAAACTTCACCTTCCTCTTCTCTTTCTTTCCCTCACCAACATTATTATTCAATTTCTCATTATTATTGTCGTCCTTAGCTTTATTATTATTTTTCCCACCCTTACGATTATTACCTCTTCCTTTATTCTTATTCCCTCCTAGTTTTTGGTTACCATTTGGGTTAGACAACGACTGTATAGAATGCACATCCGTCGACTAGGTGTTGGTGCAGAATGAAGCCGAAGTTTTTCCTGCTACAAGCTGGCTTAGAGACAAATATTTCAACTGGTTCGTCAACAATTCTGTAGTCTTAGCATTTGCATAGCCTATGATTCCATCGACATGACGCCTGAGTTTTGTTCTAGGATCATAGTTTGACAGCGGTTTGTCAAGGATAATTTCACAAAGAATCCCAGATTGAGCATATATAAGGTCCAATTACTGGGCTTTGAAGATGGCTTCTTCCTTGGATGTTACTCTAGATGTAGAAACATCCTTTGAAATATAAGGCAACAAAGAATTAAGGAACCATTCCAATAGAAACTCTGGAGGAATGTAGGATTTAATCAACCTCTTCCATCTGTGCCACTCTTGGATATGATCGAAGATATGTGTGTCTTTATCTTGGATAAGGGTTGACAAAATTTCTAGGCTGACATCGTAACGAACTGGTAATTGGAAGTGATTGAGAAAAACCAATACCATCTAACTGAAAGTTCTGTAGGTTCCCCTAGGTAGCTCAATGTACCACTTCACAACGACCCCCATGAGGGTGTGTTGAAATAGCCTCAAATGAATAGAATATTCATTTAGGGATTTAGATGAGAAACAAAGATGAAAAATAGTCACATGATCACCCGGGTCCTCACTAGCCTTGCCTTCAAATTTTGGAATGTTCGAAGGAATCTTGGTGGGGACGGGGGGGCATGACGGATCATGATGCATATGTTCATTCATTAACTTTGAAAAATATGGAAGATTTAGAGAGGCTAGAAAAGGGAGTCGGGGTTGTGGCATCTGAGCCCATGCTCCCAGGAAAGATTGGGGTTGAGATATTTCCAACCATCTAGGGTTTTGGTATATACCATGGCCATGTATGGTAGGATAGTATCCTCCTACAAACTGATTCGTGAAAGGTTGTAAGGGTACCATACCTGCGGAAGATACATGATAACAATTATATACATTGCCCCTAGATGAAGGAACTTTGTTTTGGGGGTTTCCCATACCGTGAAACTGACTCCCTCCAAATGGAACACTAGAAGACAGAGGAGGATTCTCCATAATAAATGTGTTTGTCGAAATCAACATGGAGGAAGAGGGAATGATGGATGGAATATAGGAAGTAAATTGACCACCCATTTGAGTACTCCATCCCGGAGCACTGAAGCTATGGTTAGGCACAAAGGAAGGAGGATTCCAACCTCCAATTGTAGGAGTTGCTTGGGAAATATGACCTCCACCAAACGATAAAGGAACATAAGGAGGCATTGTTACCCCAGACCCAAAACTAGGATTCATATTAGCCGTTGAAATAAAGGATGAGATTTGTGACATCATGTCAGGCATACAAAAAGAAAAAGGATTAGAGGCCAAAGGTATTTACTAAGAATCATGATTCAACATATGGAAAATAAATCCAAAAGGATTCGTTCCCATGGGTCGAGTAGAGCTCATGGGTTGGGAAGCACTAGATGAGGGAGCCTCCAGCACCCACACCATTGAGGATAAGGGAGTCGAGGGGACCCCACTAATCACAAAGGATAAGGGAGTCAAAGGAATCCCCAAGATGTTCATATATGACTCAATACTCATAGTAGGATGATCACAAGCCTAGGACGTGGATATATATGTACCACGCTTATTAACTCTACACCTTTTAGAAGGCATCTCTGGTAAAGGATCAAGATGCAGTGGTAACTCCAACAGACGAAGAGACCAATGATGAGGCTAGTCTTGCTCCACGATGAATCAAAAATCGAGATATAATACAAAATCCTAAGGCCAACTAATAATCAAAGAGCACACCAAAATAAAGAAAAAGGCCAATGTACACAAACATGATATAATGGCTAAAAGAAACCTCCCGAACTAAAGTAGGTATGCCTCGCCCAAGAGGGGTATGAGACTCCGAAATAATAGAGTGGAGGTTTCAGAATCAGTTATAAGGACCCTCGTAGGCTTCACAGCAGAGTCAGTCAGATCCCTGTGAAGAGGAAATTCTCCATAAAGTATGTGTGTTGTCTGACCCTTATTTGACTCAGGGTACCTATAGAATAACCCCTGAAACTAACCTATGTGGCTACCTATGTCAAGAAACTAAAGTCACCATGATATAACCAATGCTCAGGCAAGCAGTCGCATGTTTGGTACACTGTATGGGCAGGGTAGAAGAGCCCAAAATCTCGAAAGTATCGCCTCTCACAAAGGTAAAGGTACTATTAAGACCCCCAGATATGAATAGAATCCCTGAAATATCTCTGACTCTAGGAAGGTGTTTGAGGGATATCTCTACAACAAACTTCACACGACCTTGTGCTTAACTCTAGTGTGAGCAGAGCCTCCTGAGGACACCAATTATACAATGGGTTTCACCACTCCCTGGTCAGACACATATGCTCAGTTTTATAGCCTTGGAGAAGTGTACTCGCAAAATCCTATTCCAAGGCCCTAGGTCCTATACCTGTTTGTGTACCCTGAAAAATAAAATCGTTTTTAATCAATTTTAATTATTTAGTGTTAATTTTAATGGCTTCTTCTTACTGAATATGTGTGATCTTGAAACTGATGGTATTAAGATTCAACATATAAAGAGAAGAAAATATAAAAACACTGCTAAGTACTAGTCTTGAATTTCAAAGATATGTGCGATCTTGAAACTGATGGTATTAAGAATCAACATATAAAACGAAGCAAATATAAAAACATTGATAAGTACTAGTCTTGAATTTCAGAGATATGGCATGCTTCTAAATGCAATTTCCACAATGCAATCTCTACAAGTTCAATGAAGTGCAATCTTTCCAAATGCGTCAAAATCAATGTGAAGTAATCAAAAGTGCAAATTCCATAAGTAAAATGCAAGTAAGAAAATTATTTTGTATTTTCGATATAATGAAAGTAAAATGCATGGACTGAATAAAAACCTCACAGGAGGCCCCACTACAAGCAAAAAGAGACAAGCCAAGTAGGATACCAAAAATCAACTACTCAGATTAGTATGCAAGGACAACCAATGAAAAAAAATGACAAGAAAGGAGTTCGCCCAAAAATTCAACAATAAAAAGGCTTCCTATCACTCTGTAGGCACTTAACAGTCAAAATAGGGACCCAAGAAGACTCAACAACCATCAAAACTTACCCAACAAACACCAAACTCATCCAACAAGACTTAAGAGATGATGTATGCTATTGTTTAGGGAACATACATCTATATACGCTCCCTAAAAGAAGATAGCTCACGTATGTACGCGTTTGTCAAGGGAAAAACCATGTATACCAAGCAAAACACTGCCAGGGAAAGGGTTAAGACAAGAAATTCAGATGCAAGGAAAAATACAGGCTGTCAAGCAACAAGCGACAAGGAAACTCAGGAAAATAGATAGCAAATCAACGAGAAAAACACTCAATACCCCCAAAAAGGAGATCTCCCCAGTGGAGTCGCAAATTCTGTTACGAGGAAAATATCTCTATGGCTAGGGGAAAACCACAACAGATAGAACGAAATCCATAAATCAAATCTAATCTCAATTATGTTATATAAATGAAATGCTAACAAGACAAGGCTAGAAGCCTACCTCATCCGGATGTTCGAAGAAGACCACCATTGAGCACGTGACCCAAAGATTTATACCTACAACTTGTCCTCAACAACTAAGATACATAACCATATGGTGATAATATATAATTTCAACATATAAATTAGCATAATCCATTAACATATCTGACAAATATTCCCATGGAAAGTAATTAAAATATTTTCAAGATATCAATTGGACGAGAAAATAATATTTCTATTAAAGTAATCAACAGATGTACATAGGTGAAAAACTTTTGTAATGACACATATCAGAACTGAGAAAGTAAGTCCCTTTAGTTGGGCCTCCACCACTTCAATCCTCCGCAAAGGAAAGATCATATGTAGGAGTCAATGGGGTTCTCCATCACAAAGTAGGAAGAGCTTGGGGGCTGAACACAAGAAATTCAGACTTTCAAGGACAAAGGGATGCAGACTCAGTATGAAGTGAAATTTCTCTAGAGTGTCTTTGCTATCAATGTTGAATTGTTGATTAGGCTTGGATATGGCTCAATTTATATACTACAAATAGAATTGAGGTCCGAGTCAAAGAATTTCCAATATATGGAAGGTCAAGGATCATGGATCCCGTGACATGACATGGAAACCTGACATAATTTTTAATTTTTGAGCACCAAACCGGATGTACGTGGGCTATAGTAAAGTAACCTACGTATATGCTTATTGTATAACTGATAGGGCACATATATGTACAAAAATATGTATTTTAGCTCTGGAGTGAACAAAAAGGGGACTTCAGGTATGCATAGGGAAATGAAAGGCCATCCAAGCAAGATGCATGGAGTGAGGCAAAATTTGTTGTAACACAAAAAATATTCTTGTTGGTGCAAGCTATGTAAAGGGGTTCTTCATTCCAATAGGTATATCCATAAAGAATGGTCATGTGGAAGGGGTGCTATCCTCATTGACTAATGACCCATGATATTCATTAGGACAATACCATGAGGTGACAAAGAAGATGATGTTGGGGTTAACTAGTGGCTTCATCACAAATGAACAACACACATGGCCCAAGGAAAAGGCTTGTCGTCCAGGGAGAGAAGTCACAAATAAAACAATTATGAGAAGTAGTGTCTTTCTATAAAATAAGACTCAAAGTATGCACTGATGGGAAGACCAATGAGATGCTAGAAAATATTTTAAGTATCAACAACCAATAGTGGCCTGGGTCATGAAAGTGGGTTGCCACATTATGGATGGCACTTGAACCAACAACTATAATGGGGTTCAAAGACCAAAAAAATAGAACAAACAAAGTTACCAACTTAACAAGAACTGTGACCTCAAAATGAGAACTCTAGCCCAAAAACTCTGTATTTTTGGGTCAAAAACACCAAAATCAATCCCCGAATAAAAACATGGCGCTACCGGTAGCACCCTTTTTTGGGGGTGGTTAAAATTCTGACTTGTTTGAAATCACAACCTTGAGAATCGATACCAATGCACATAAAAATGTTAAAATTCACCCTTAAATCGAAAACTGATGTTACTTAGTAACATCTG
>JASDQU010010612.1:1334-14799 GCA_032191745.1 Picea mariana | reverse complement strand
GGTTATAAAATTTTTTGTTTTAAATTGTTTTTGGTATTTATTTTTTAATTGTTTTTGTGTTTTTGTTGTATTTTGAGTGATTTTTTTTTTTAAAACATTCTTCTAACACTTGTTTTTATTAATTTTGTTTTGCTTAAAAATTCTTTTAAATTTAGTTTTTTTGGGTTTAAAAAAACAAACATTTTAAATTTTTTTAATGTTAAGTTTTTTTTGAATTTTTTCCCAAAAAAAATTGAATTATGATTTCTTTTAAATGCATTTTATTTTTCATTTTTTTAAACGAACATGTTTGCGGAGTTTTTTCCTTTCCCGGTTATGTTCTATTTATAAAAAATTGTAATTAACTTAATAAATAATTTTTGAAGTAACTATTTAAGAGTATATTATGAGGCTTTTATATGTGATGGTAGAAGTCGTCTAGACCACGTTTTCAATTAGGTTGTAATTTTAACTACAAAAAAAATCCCAATGCTTCTAGGTAACATCACTTTTCTATTTAAAGGTCAATTTTAACATTTCTATCTGCAATGGTGTCAATTCTCAACTCCACACAACTATGCGGGCATCGCCCCCCCCATAACTCCACACAATAAGAGGGATATGCGGGCATCACCCCCCAATAACTCCACACATTAATTCCATGAAGATATGGGGAGGGTGCGTTGCTTCCCCCTCCCCCTCCCCATAACTCTACACATTAATTCCATGAGAATATGGGGAGGTGGCCCAACTTTCCCATATATCCACTCATTTAATGCGTGGATTTATGGGGAGGAGGGGGCGATGCTAGGCATCACCCTCCCCCCCGACATCACATTGCTCCCTCCTCCCCATAACTCCACACATTTAAATGGGGTTAATGCATGTATTTATGGGGAAGGGGGGGGGTGTGGTATGCCCCGCATTTTCCCTTCTCATATCCTCATGGAATTCCATGAGGATATGGGAAGGGGGTGATTTGTGGCATAGCCCCCCCCATGAGGATATGGGAAGGGGGCGATTTGGGGCATAGCCCCCCCACATGAGGATATGGGAAGGGGGAGATGTTGGGCATCACCCCCTTCCCATAACTCCATGAATAATAATTCATGGAGTTATAGGGGGAGGTGATGCTCAACATCACCCTCTCCTCAAATTTTCATATTTTTTTTTTCGTTTTCTTAATTAATTTACTTAATTTGTAGGTTATAATTTTTTTTGTTTTAAATTGTTTTTGGTATTTTATTTTTTTAATTATTTTTGTATTTTTGTTGTATTTTAAGTGAATTTATTTATTATTTTTTAATTTCTTTTTAAAAACATTCTTCTAAAACTTGTTTTTATTAAATTTGTTTGGCTTAAAAATTCTTTTAAATTTAGTTTTTTTGGGTTTAAAAAAACAAAGATTTAATTTTTTTTAATGTTAACTTTTTTTTGAATTTTTTCCAAAACAAAATTGAATTATGATTTTTTTTAAATGCATTTTTTTTTTGTTTTTTTAAACAAACATGTTTGCGGAGTTTTTTCCTTTCCCATATATGTTCTTTTTATAAAAAACTATAATTAACTTAATAAACAAATTTTGAAGTAACTATTTAGGAGTATATTATGAGGCTTTTATCTGGGATGGTAGAAGTCGTCTAGACCATGATTTCAATTAGGTCGTAATTTTAACTACAAAAAAATCTCAATGCTACTAGGTAACATCACTTTTCGATTTAAATGTCAATTTTAACATTTCTATCTACAATGGTACCAATTCTCAAGGTTGTGATTTCAAACAAGTTAGAATTTTAACCACCCCCCAAAAATGGTGCAACCGGTAGCACCACTTTTTTATTTGGGGGTAAGAATTCGACCTCTAGAAAACAACTTGGATAGTTCTCGTTAAGTTGATAACTTTGTTAACAAAGCCCACGACTTTAAAGGAGGTCTGAGACAATGAAATCATGTCTTTACAAAACACACCAAAAAACCACCAATAAACCAAGATTCAAATAAATGGAAAAAAAATACCAAAAAATTATTAAATAAAAAATATAGAATTCTTAAAATATTCAACTTATCTAACAAACCTTATCGTGAAACATAAAGAATAAATCTTCAAAATAAAAATAATAAATGATATTTGTTTTTTTCAAATATCACAAACTACATCGATCTTAGCAAATGCTTCCACCCTATTGTTCATGGCATAATCAAGCCCCTAGGAGAATCCCAATCCTTTTCTTCCTTTCAAAGCCCCACACACCTACTCCCAAAAATATGTACACATTTTACATAATTTATTATTGTGTTAATATGAGAATCACATGTTCTAATAACATAATGCGATTACTAAAAATAATATAATAATAATGAGCACTAAATATAATATAAAGTAACACAAGCCAAAGTAAAATAATGATGATATAATATTAATGAGAAGTAAATATAAATATAAAATAACACACTGCCAAAGTAAAATATTGATGAGGAGTTGTACCATAACCAAGAGAATAACCCTAACACGCAACAAAATCGAATATGTTATTTATATATTTGTGCCAAAATAAACGACCTACAATATTTAGTTGACACACCACATATGTAAGTACTCACTTTATCATGTCATGCAAGGGTTTTTAGCACCACATGTCAGTAATACTAGTAATACTATCATTGTCACTTCATGTCGGTAGAGGTATGAAGTGACAAAGTGATGTGAAAATGCTTATTTCAATTATTTACATGGTGAAAAGCATGTCGGTAGAGGTACTTTCCATTACATGCTAATTATTTTTTGAGATTTGAATACTTAAATTTGTTTTTTAACTTATTTGTTTTTATGCACATCATAATATTTTTTAAATTATTTGCTTTTATACACACCATAGGGAATTTTTCCTTTCTAATATTTATTTGCAAATTTTGTTTTTTTGAGATTTGAATACTTAAATTTGTTTTTTAAGTTATTTGTTTTTATCCACACCATACTATTTTTTAAAGTATTTGTTTTTATACACACCATAATATTTTAAAGGAATTTTTTTGTTTCTAATATAATTTTGTTATTTGAAAGCGAGGGGTGTTTTAACTAATGTGTTTCAACACAAGAAGATGAAGTCTCTTTTATGAAACAATTTATACGTAGACTGGGCACTCTTTATGTGTACTCTTTTGGGAAGTAAAATGACAGCATGGATTTTCTATAAACATAAGTTGCACATTTTATTTGTAGAGAAGGTATGCCTCCATGTTGATACATTCATTTGCTAAGGTATGCCTCCATGTTGGTACATTCATTTGCTCCATTTTAAAGTCAAGATCATTACTTTTATGTTGGTTCCTTGTAGCATGGATTTCTTATAGAGATTAGTTGCTTTCCATGACAATTTGTTTTAGAAAAGGGATGCCTTTATGTTAGGGCTATGGCTGCCATGTTGTTATATCCACTCCATTTTAAGGTTAAGATTATTATTTTATTGGTATAAATTGTCTCGTTTAAAGTTATTCTTTCTTTTTTTTCAAATTTTCATTTTGCAAATGATAGCCATATATATCTTAGTGGGTACTCTCATTTCAATAATTTTTTGTTGTTGGTGTTATTCTCAACACAATAGGTGGTTTTATGAGGCATGTTCTAGCTAAATAAGGAGTCATCTAAGCATGTTTTTTATTGCATAAGGTGGTATGTTTTACGAGGCACATTTTTTTGTGATATGAGGTGTTTCAATGCATCATTCTGTGCTGAATTTGAGCAACTCTATCTAAGCATCTTGTGACTAGGAAAAATCACTTTTAATAGTTCATTTTTTTACTTATGTATGGTGTCATATATCATGATTTTTTTTTACTTATGTATGGTGTCATATATCATGAATTTGTATCTAAGAAAAGTGTATTTATGCACGTTTTGTTTTCATATCATTTCAATAATTTACTTTGAATAATACAAATAAATGTGTGTAGTAGTAAATTATATATATTTACTATAATATATTTATATTGAAGAACTAATTGTAAATTATACAGTAATAAGCTATAAATTAAAGATTGAATGTATGTAAGTATTAAATTTAAATTCAATAAGAATATTGTTTTTTCTTTAATCATTCAAATTTATTACATTAATAGTTAATCATAAATATCATACTATACTACCAAACAATAGCCTCAGAGTAACATATTCCTGGCTTATAGTTTCTTTATTTTTGTTTTAGCAAATGTAAATATGTTTTGTAAAATCAAAATTTTATAATTTAGAAGTCATTGACATAAGGGTGTAAAAGAATGAGATACTCATAAAATAATCAAATAATTTTAATAAGAAAGTACAATAAATAAGAAAAAAATTAAGGATCGATACATATTTATAAGTGTAAAAACCTTACCGAATTTTACCGATTCATAAAGTGCTAACCACAAATCAATCATCAAACTTTCTAACATTAATTTTAAGAGATCCAAGTTGCAATTGACATCAATCATAAAACTTTCTAACATTAATTCTAAGAGATCCAAGTTGCAATTGAAAGTAGAGACTAAGGTGCATGCATCACTTGTTAGTGTATTGTTAGTGTATTAGTGTCATTATGCACATGATCTACTTGTTGTTATTTTAGATTGGATGCATGCACTATGCTCTTAGCTATGCATGCATACCATAGTTTACATTAAGAAAACCAATTAAGTTAGAAAGAAAAAAGAAAATTAATGTAAGTGTAGATTGGTTGGTGTATAGAGCTTGCATGTATTTACATACATGGAATGTGATGTGTCAAGTTGCATGGGGGAGAGAGAGAGAGGTGAAATACTAGTATTATGAATGGGATGGGGCGGGAATGGGATTTTTGAATTAGGAAGGTCAGTTGCGCACTAGCGATGACAGAGGATTGGCCGACATGGTTACAGCTCGAAGCATCGATTGGACTGGAGGATTCTTGATGGCTATTTTCTAGGGGTTAAGCCCCTGCACCTTCGTCAACTCACTTACTTTAAACCCGAGTCTCATTCCTCATGTTCTCTTGGCATGATTACCTTTCATTCTAGTTTTAATGGTATTTATTATTTGTTGGACAATTGTTCCTTTGGGTCTTGGGCCCGCCCTTTGTATTAACTTTCTGTTCTAGGAAACTAGACTATCGTCAGTTCTCAGTGGTCAGAGTATAGTGGTTTACAGGTGGACGTTTTATGAGCTCCCTTCTCCATAATGACTTAGATAGAAACATCATGGCACTTATGAATGTCGATGGTGAGGTTTCTTGGAAGAATTTGGGTCTTTACTCCAAGGAAGATGTCTTGGAAGGTGCACCGAAGTCATTATTCCCCTGTGCGTTTACGTCATCTCCCGTCCTAGGATTTACATTCAACTGTTATTCTGATCCTTCGTCTAGTTCCTTGATCGCTCATCCTGCAACTGATACTCATTCTCAACCTGCTATTGAGACGCAGTCTATTAACATACCTCCCGTAGGCTCAAAAGAGGTTTTCTCACCGGTGGGACAGAGAAAAACCCACAAACAGTTGCACCTGAATATTGTTCAGAGGAAGCTGTGGAAAGCAAACAAGAGGCTAAGCGTTTGGTCTTAGGTTCGGATGTGGGCTTGGAAGAGGCTTGCAAGATTGCCCTATGTGGTCTATTAGGAAGACTATCCTATAACTGTCTTAGTAAGGGACCTATCTCAGCATGGGTTATAAAACATTGGACTCCGCTTCTAGGTTATGAGCCCGAGGTCCTTTACCTCACTAAAGGATGGCTCGATTTTATTTGTAGAATGTCAGAGACGCGAATTTGTTATTGAAATCATAGTGGGTTTTTGGCGGTAGTAGCTTGATGTTGAAATGATGGCGGGTTGCCTTTGACCCGACAATCAAACATTTCCAACACCATCATTTGTGGGTGCTTCTATCGGGTTTGCCTTTTCACCTGTGGAACGAAGGAGCTTTACGGGCTATAGGTGATGCATTGGGTAAGTTTATTTCCATGGATAACAAGTTACTTATTAATTCTTTGTGGAAGGTGGGTCGAATCCTAGTGGAAATGGATATCCATTGCAGTTTATCGAAAGTCATTGACATCGAATGGCGGAGACGAAGATATAACCAAAAGCTAGACTATCTTGGTATTCCTTTTCAGTGCAATTTGTGTCACCAAACGGGCCACCTTCGTCGTGATTGTGCTGGTAAAGAGGTTGATTATTTGTCGGAGGATACTTTGTTGCAAAGGGACCCACCCGATTATATGGATGAAGCATATTCTTTTAGGAGCGAGACTATACATTATGGAGTTGATCTTTGGAGCCAACAAGAGAATTTTTCGACTCTCATTGGTAAGTTACAAAGAATTTTCCCTTCTTTATATTCAACTCTGTCACTCTGGGAGAAGGAGGCCTTGGATAATTCACACTGGTTACATTTATCAACATCCTTTGATAAGAGGCAACTTGGGGGGGATAAGGACACTACTGCTCTAGTTCCACTGAGCTCGTCGGGGCTGACTTTCCTTGATACACCCCCTGATATAGTCCCGGAGAACCTACCCTTCATTCTAGTGGAGCCTTTTGTTCCTCCTCCTACTGATTTGATCTAGGCCTCATCCCCGCCACAACATCATACTCGGGTTGGGACCTTAGTTTCTTCTCCTTTGTCGTTGGAACCTTTGTCAAACACTCTGGTGGAGACGTTTTGCAAAGAATATGAGGTGCATGATTCCACGCTTAGTGTTGTACTAGAATCACTAATTCCCTTATTAGAGACTCAAATGATACTTTTTTGTTGCCAACCTATTTAGGCAAGGCTATCCTAAAACCTTCGATGGGAAATGGAGCCACTACTTCACATAAGAATTTTGAAGGGGCTGGAAAGGAATTTGCCTGGTCTAGAGGCATTGGCATTGAGCATTCGCCTATTAAAACTAGAAGTTTACGTAAAAGATTGGTGGGTCTAACCAAACAATCTATTGACATAGTTCTCCCCTCCACTGATAGTGGGGCCCTTAGAGTAATGAAAGCCCTGGCGAGGGCTAAGTGATGCTTTTACTCACTTTAAATATTAGAGGGATTGGAAGCACCCTCAAAGCTTCCTCATTTTGTATACTTCTGGATCAAACTCACCCTGAAATCATCTTCCTATAGGAAACCTTGGTACATGAACAAAAATATAGAGATTTTATGCACAATTTACATCCCTCTTGGGTATTGAGTGTTGTAAATTTTGTGGGTACTTCAGGAGGTTTATTGGTCACTTGGGACCCAAATCTGTATGAATTGGTTCCATTTCTTACTATTGGTGGTATTTTGTTAATAGGCAAGTGTATTATTAACAAGAAGGATATTGCCTTACTTAATATTTATGATCCACGTCTGGATCGAAAACTTTTCTAGAGCTCGATGGAAGATAGTGGCATTTTATCCATCAACAAATTGATTATTGCTGGAAATTTGAATAGTATTATCTCTTCGGATGAGGCTTGGGGAGGCACTTTTTCTCCTGTTGTGACATAGGATTACTACAAAGATTTATTCCTTTCAAAAAAGTTGATATATGTTAAACCAAATAAATTGGTCCCAACTTGGCGGAATGGTTGCTCTAGTTAAGAAGCCATTGTTTGGCGTATAGACAGGTGTCTTGTGTCTGAAGGTTTATTAGCTAAGGGTGGATTATTCCAGTCCTGGGTTGAGTACCCCTTTATATCAGATCATGCCCCTGTACTACTCCAACCGGAAATTCCGCCTATTTACAAGGCTTATCCATTTAAATTAAATTCCCATTGGTTGTATGATGATGATTATGTGGCTTTGGTTCATAAAGTTTGGAAAGACCCTTGTTTCTTGGCAGAAGGTGATAGGCAGAGCATAATAGTGTGGAAATTAAAGGAATTAAAAATCCAAACTAAACTCTGGTATAAAGAATTTTGCGCAAGGAACAAATCTCAACTAGAGAACCTGGAAGCTGATATAAAGGAGACAATTGTGAAGCTGGTTGGGGATTCCACAAATAGGGGGGCAAAATTACATCTTCAGATGCTGGAAAGTAAAAGAAACAAACTATTACGTGATGTTGAAGAGACTTGGAGACTACACAACAGGGTGATCTGGATAAAATGTGGAGACAATAATACAAAGTATTTTCATAATGTGGCAAGCCACAATAGAAATAAAAAATATGTATTGGAAATCATGGATGGAAATGGCTTCACTCTTACAGACCAGGGATCAATAAAGGATGAAGCGACATCATATTACAAAATTTTTTATAAGGCCCCGCCTATTGTTAATACCAATGAACAAGTCAAGGTAACTAGTCTCTTTCCTAGGATGGTTAGTGATGAGGAGACTGGCCTTGTTTTCAGCCCAGTCACTTTGGAGGAACTAAAGTCTATTTTATTTCAATTTAAGAAAGAAAAGAGTCTTGGGCCGGACGACTGGACGACTGAATTCTTCATTTTCTTTTTTGACTTAGTTGGGGATGATCTCATTGAGTTGGTGGAGGATTCGAGACATAAAGGTACCATTATTGGGAGTCTAAACTCAACCTTCCTAACTCTTATACTGAAGGAAAACAAACCTATTACCTTCGATGATTTCTGTCTGATTTCCTTGTGTAACCTTTGTTATAAAGTGATATCCAAAATAATTGCAAATCAGATTAAGCCGATCCTATTAAGATCACTCTTTGCTGAACAATTCGGGTTCCTACAGGGTAGGAGGATACAATATGCAATAGGAACTGCTCATGAGAGTCTTCATAGCACTAAGAAAAAGAATATAAAGTCATTGGTATTGAAACTGGACTTGAGGAAAGATTATGACTGTATTGACTGGGATCACTTAATATTGACTTTAATAACAGTGGGTTTCGGTATCCAGATGACTAATTGGATCATGGGTTGTGTTACATCTTCATCCTTTGTTGTGTTATTCAATGGTGAGGCGACACATTTCTTCAAAAGTGGCAGGGGATTGTGCCAAGGTTGCCCATTATTTCCATTACTGTGCATCTTGGTTATGCAAGGGCTTAGTATTTTAATGAAAAGTAGCATTCACGAAGGCACTCTAACAAGAATAAATGTTTCCAGACTGATTAATATTATGCACTTATTGTTTGTGGACGACATCCTTATTATGACTAAGGCGGCACTAAAAGAATGGATGGAGGTCGTCAACATTCTTTAGTTATTCTGTAATGCTTCGGGCTTATTGATAAACCACTCTAAAACTAATTTTCATTATGGAGGTCTAACTGATGCAGAACTGACTCCTTTAAAGGAGCCTCTTCCTTATTCTTTTATTGATCTTTCAATTGGGTTCAAATATTTGGGCTATTACTTAAAGACTGGGGCCTATAAGACTGAAGATTGGAATTAGTTAGTGACAAAAATGGAAAAGAAGATTGGGCTGTGGTGCAACAAGTGGCTATCATTGGGTGGTCGATTTGTCTTAGTTAAAGCTGTTATGGAGAGCCAACCTGTATAATGGATTTCCTTGGAGACCATTATGCGCACAATTTTAAATAAGATTCGAAAATTGATGTTCAATTTTCTCTGGAGCAGTAATAATACTACAAAACAATTTCACTTATGTAGATGGGACATTCTTTATAGGCCAAATGAATTTGGCAGATGGGGACTCCGGAACCTTCCTCTATTTAATACGACATTATTGGTTAATACTCTTTGGAGAGTATTGGCTGAGGATGACATTTGGCATAAAGTTTTAATGGATAAATATCTATATAATACTATTGTCGTCAATTGGTATAGAGAGGCCTCCCACAAACAACACTCTGCATCTAGAATTTGGAGTAGCCTCACTAGTACAATACATGTGATCCTCTACTGGAAGAGTTGGTGTCTAGGATTAGGACACTTAATTTCCATTGGCAAGGATCAGATTCTTGGCCTGGGCAATAGAATGATCCTTTTGGAAGTGTTGATTACACAATTAAAAGAAAAGAGGATTATTGTTTTGGCACAAGTGACAGTATCCCATAATGATGGTTCTAATTCAGAGGCTTGGTAAAGCAGTGAGGAGTTGGGATTAGCGGTAATTTTAGCATCAGAGTGGGAGCTATATCGAAGAGCACTTCTAGGCAGTGGCATATCTATCCGGGATACAAACGACACTCTTGTATGGACTGGGGGGGACTCTTCCAGGAACATTTCTGTCAAAAATGTTTATTGTGCTCTTATCTCAACCATGGACTATCTGCTCAGGAGTGGTTGGAAGGTAACTATTTGGAAATGGAACATTCAGTTAAAGATAAAAAAAAATATTTGGTTGCCTGTGGAAAAAAAGGTTCTGACTTGGGATGCTCTCCAAAAAAAGGTTGGGAAGGACCTGGGGTTTGCTATCTTTTCAAACACGAGTATGAAGATATTTACCACTTACTCATTCACTGCACATTCACCAAGACAGTTTGGGCCAGACTAACATTAATCCTTAAGATAAAAAGAACTTGGGATGGAGCCTCCATAAATGATTGTTTTACTATTTGGACCAAGGATAAATTAGTTTCTAAAAGTCTAGTTGCTCTCACTTGTTGGTACATCTGGCTTGAGAGAAACAAATATATTTTCGAGGAGAGGTCACCTTCAGTTTATACAGTGGTATACAAGATTCTTGGGTCTCAGTCTTGGCTTGCCCAATCCCATAAACCTGCCTCCATTAGAGTGTGCACAATCACTGAACAAGAAGGTTATTCTATTGCTTTCTTTTATGGTGCGGCTATTTCAGGTGGCAAGTGTTGTGGAGCTGGTGCCATCATCAAATTACCAGGGTAGACTATTTATAAATGGTATATCAACTGTGGAGAAGGCACCAACACAAAGGCAGCGCTTATGGGAGTTTGGGCTACACTTACTCTTGCCATTATGTGGTCTATCCAAAAAGTTCAGATTCTAGGGGATTCCAAGGTAATTATAGATTGGCTAAATCAAAAGAGTAATCTTTAGGCCATTGAAATTAAAGGATGGAAGCATAAAACCAAGGATCTAACCACCTTCTTTCAAGGTATTAGCTTTCATCATATTTACAGGGATTTCAATAAGGAGGCAGACTTATTATCTAAACAAGCTCTCTTGGAACCGAACGATAGATTATCCTTCTAACAATGGGTAGGTGGGGCTCGAGGACCACTTACTCATATAAACATCTTTGAATTTTCTTCAGGATAAAGTGCATCTGGTTTATATCTCTGCTACTAGTGGACTGTACTTTATGTTTTGTAATTTTGAAGTGTTAAACTTTTTCGCGTTGTTTATTGCCTTTTGATTTTTTGAAGATTAATAGTTCTTATTATGGCCAGTTGTGGGCGCTTTATGTATCGAGCATGAACATAATGATCCAAAGTTATATGGATCCTCGATTTTGTAAAAAAATTATACTTTAATATAATTTTGAGAGAATTAAAAACAATATCTTTAGATTTTTTTTTATCACAAATATATTTTATCTCATAAATTCACTATAAAATTGAAGCAAAATAGATTATGCGGAATTGCATGTGGTAAATTTGATTTGACTTACCTTCTATTTCATGAAGTCAATTATTGGTGACAATGATCCCTTCTCTCCTCCACATATTGCAGGTGGAAGCTCTCTATCCTTGACATATTGCAGGTGCAAGGGTTATTTCACGGAGAAGTGCAGGAAACTAGCTATCAAAGTATGCAAACCAGGAGGGGCAATAGTCTAGTTCTGAATCAAGAGCATGAAAAGAGTGATGGCATCTTATTTTTTCATGATGTGATGTCTCATATTTGGTGTTGCTCATTTTCTTTGTTGTATGCATGGGAGGTCATCTCTCTCACAGAAAAAAGGAGGAGCAAGGGGATGGATAAATCAGGTTCAGGTGTCTTCAACCGCGAGGGAGAAAGATGTAAGGTAGCTAGAGAGGTAGTGGGGGCCCCCGAGGGCCCATAGTGATAATAGTGAAGGTCATTCAATGTAAGGTGGACTAGGTCCATTGTATTATTAAATAAGGCCCACTATGGTAGTTAGATATAATAAATGGGTAGTTAGATATAATAAATGTAAGAGGACTTCTTAGAAGGTTCTACTTCTAGAAGATTCCTCCTCTATATGTTCTTAGGTGATGGTAACACTATATAAAGGGGTTCAAGAAATGTAGTGGGATATGAAGATAAATATTGTGTTTAGAGCTAAATCTCATTAGGAGGAAGCCCCATCGAAGAGGCAAGTGAACGGGAGAGGATCTCTTCCATAATAGGATCCATTGTATGGTGTTGCCCTACCTAAAGGGTTTGATAGTAATAAAATAGATTTTGCATATTGTTCTTCTATATTGCTCTGTGGATCTATTGTGTATTCAATATCTGTGGTGATTATATTCATAGATCTCTTTGGGTTCTTAAATGAAGAATAAGGTGTCTTCAACTTCAACTGCAAGGGAGGAAGAAGAGAAACCGATAAGGAGGGTAATCAATTGAGAGGATGAAGATAAAGAGAAATGGGGAGGAGACAACATCCTTAGCAAGGATTCTTATAGTGATGCCAATACATATTCAAGTGACCAAGTGGAAGGAAATTTGGCAGATCACCAAAGACATGTTTGACACCTCACCAGAGAGGGGGTTATGAGTTATGCATTGAAAAATATTAAGCATTTTATGTTTTGAATTAATGCTAAGTTGAAACTTAGCATTAATTCATATGGCTTCCAATATATCCATTAACTAAGTTTCAAGCCTCCCTTTCCCTAAGTTTGAATCCGCTTGCCTCGATATGGGGCCAAATAAGGCTTCAAACTTAAAGCTTAGAGTTAAAAAACAAACGTGAGTTGTAAAATTGTATGAAACTATTGAAAATTTGGTTAAATGCTTCATTTTTTTGTGTCATACTAATAGAATAATAGAAAATTGATTTCTAATAGTCCCTTCTTTCCAATTTGTATTATGTAGAATCGAAAAAACTATTTTTTGTCAAATTCCTTTTACCATGAATAACATTTGAATAACTTAAAATTGAATTAAAAACAACATATTCATATTTTTTTAATCACAAATATATTTTATCTCATAAATTCACTGTAAAATTGAAGCAAACTAGATTTATGCAGAAGTGTCAGTGGTAAATTTGATTTGACTTACCTTCTATTTCATGAAKTCAATTCTTGGTGACAGTGATCCCTTCTCTCCTCCACATATTGCAAGTGGAATCTCTTTGTCACATATTGCAAGGGGAAGCTCTCTATCCTTGAAATATTGCAGGTGCAAGGGGTATTTCATGGAGGAGTGTGGGAAACTAGTTATCAAAGTATGTAAACTAGGAGGGGCAACAATCCAATTCTGAAGAAGGAGCATGCAAAGAGTGGTGGCATCTTATTATTTCATGATGTGATGTCTCATATTCAATGTTTCTCTATTTATTTGTTGTATGTATCGGAGATCATCTCTCTCAGAGAAAAAGGAGGAGCAAGGGGATGGATAAATCAGGTTAAGGTGTCTTCAAATGCGAGGGAGGAAGAAGAGGGTGTCTTCAACTTC
>JASDQU010010611.1:125261-139851 GCA_032191745.1 Picea mariana | reverse complement strand
TTCAATAATATAACAGAAATGTATCAGAGATGCAACCATAAACACAGATATACAGTAATACACAATTTCTATTAATCAGAGAAATGTACAGAGACTGTAAAAATACAGAGTGAAAGACTCGCTAGAATGGTGGCAGCTTATCTCTGAGAAGAGATGTGACGGCTACTCGCATTCGTAAGAAGATGATTACAAAGAGGCTCTGAAGGCCCTTTTACAATAAATGGGAATGCCAAAAGTCCTAAACATCCAAAAACTTAACCCTAGGAGATGAAGTGCCAAAAGTCATGTGGGCCCCGTTTGGGTAAGTTAGTAAATCAACTTCCCGGGGTCGTAACTTTTGCATACGATCTCCGTTTTAGGCGTGTGATAGCTTGTTGGAAAGGTATCGTCAAGGAGATTCATTTTGGGGGCTCAATCATGCCTTTGGATATCATTGAGAACCTCGATCTCGAAAAACCTTCATTTAGGCCCTCAAAATGGCCCCGGAAGTTAAAACCTGCTAAAAATAGTAAATTGCCAAAATTGCCAGAAAGTCGTTTTGAGCCATTTGGAAAAGGTGGGTGGCCACCGATATCCATATGGATCATGTTTCTTCAAATCATCTAACACTTTTTGTTGGTACAGGACCCAAACAAACTTTTCCTTACCACCACCCTTGGTTACTTGGTTGAGGGCCCATGCAATATGGGAGAATCCTAGCATGAACTTGTGATAGAAATTAGAAAGGCCTAAGAAGATCTTAAGCTCAGTGAGTGTGGTTGGGGATAGATAGTCATAGATGACATGGATCATGGTTGGATCCACATGCACACCATACTCATGAACAATGTACCCTAGGTATTGGACCATGTCCATGTCGAAGGAGAATTTTTCGAAGTTGGAATATATCTTGTGTTTTCACAGAGTGTGAACCTATTGAATATGTTGCAAGTGTTCTGCCCAAGTCTTGTTGTAGATGATTATGACATATATATACACCACTAAAAAATAATTGGTAAAAGGCTGAAATATATCATCCATCATTCTCATGAAATTTTTTGGGGAATTTGTCAAACCAAAGGGCATCACCAACCATTCAAAGAGACCTTCTTTTGACTTGAAGGCAGTCTTCCATACTTATGTCTGCTCTATTGGGACCTGATGGTAGCCATACTTCATATCAATATTATTAAAGTATTTTCCCCCCTTGAGTTGATCAAGGAGATCGTCGATTCGTGGAATTGTGTATCGGTTCCTAACTGTGATTTTATTTAGGGTTCGGTAATCAATGCAGAGTCACCAAGTCCCGTCTTTCTTCTACACAAGCATGATTGGGCTTCACAAGGATATGATTTGGGTTGTATGTGCCCCTTTTGGAGAAGTTCTTGGATATGATGCTTGATCTCCTAATTTTCTAACAGAGAGCAATGATATACTATCTCATTGGGTAGCGGTGCGTCGAGGGTCAGATCAATGGAATTCTTGACCTGACAGTGTAGAGGTACCCCAGTAGTTGAGGAGAATATGTCTTTACACTCTTCCACAACTTTATCCACTTTCTTCTGCTGCATGGAGAGGTTTTCCGCGGAGGCCATGGATGTGGTTGCAATATTTCACTCAATCTGAGAGTGAATCACAAAGAATAAAAACCTCTTGGTCTGAGATGACCTTCCTGCATTGCTTGGAAGAGATAAAGGAAATGGCACTAGGTGGGACTACCTCGGGTATCCTCTGCAATTTCATGTCCAAATTAATAATAACGCTACGAGGCCTAGACTCATATACAACATGACATTTCCATAAATATGTTTGGCCCAAAATAAAATCACAAACTTCAAGGGGAGCAACATCACATAATACCTCATCTTTGAAGGGATTGGTGTCATAGGACATGAGGCACTATTGGTTGACACAGAGATAGATTACTTGGTGGAGTCATCCAATGGTGTAGGGATGCGGATACGGCATTGTCAACAAGGCTAGCCACTTGACGATCTTCAATGAGATAAGATTCTTCTGGATACCTCTATGAATGATGAAGTGCAGCGGATTTCCTTTCACCCACATCTGTGAATGAAAGAGGCGATCACCTTCCTTTGGCTCATCAAGTTCATCGGTATGGATCTTAGTGGTAGCAACGGTGGCACTGATTTCTGCATCAATAATCTGTCTCCCCTTTTTTGGTACTAGTAATCTAGGTGAATAAAGCCTTGTTCTAGTGATCTAGGTGGATTTTCTCATCTTGGCAGTTTATTCACTAGCGATCTAGGTGGATTTGCTCATCTTTGTATCCACCTAGATCACTAGTATAGGACTTTATTCACTATAACAAATATTTAATGCACCAATAATATAACCAAGAAAAAGAAAGCTCAAAGAATTGACACCAAAATCTCAAAAGGAAGATTTTATGTTAATTATAGTCACAAGTGATCCAACAATTCACAATGATTTGGAATGAGAGGAGAGCCTTTATTTATAGAGGAGGATTCTACATGCTTCTCATTATTTATTTATTCTTTTTCCCTAAAATTAGCCTGGGAGACTAACAAAGAAGACTTGTCATCCACACAAATAAAGAGATTAAGTCAGTACATAATCCAATGATTCCACATGTACATAAAATCCTCATGAAAGAGGAAAATCCCATAAAGAATGGGGTCATTTTTCCCTCATATCCCAACGTTACAAGGAAAGAATGGTGTGGAGGCCTCAAAACAAGGTGAAGTTGCCTCCCAAGCAAGAAAATCTCTAATGTTCCTCTCCTCCAAGTGGAATAACCTCATGAAAATGTAGAGAAGAACCTAAAAAGTGGATGGCCTCCTCATAATTTACTCAAGGGCTCAACAAAAGTGATCTCCAAGGTATGACCAAGCCCTCGAATCAAGAAAATATGCTCCTCAAGGCTAGGAAAATGAATCTCCAAGTCAAATAATCACTGAAAACACCCACGTGGATTTCATAAACCCCACACTTGTGTTTCAGCCATCAAATCATGTCAAATACACCTCCAAAAGTGGTGAAAGAAATAGGGTGCTCGTTAATCTCCAATGTGGCATGTGTAGAGGATATCCATGTGTGCAATAATAGCCCAATTTTTCCTCGGAGAATGTGACCAATGCCTCAAAATATGTGTATTTCCCTGAGAACTATGACACTACCTCATGGTACATGAAACTAAGTGAACCTATGTAGAATCATCTCCAATAACAAAATGCCAAAGGGTGATGAATAAATAAAAGATGGATCCACGCTTAGGATTAGAATAAGTGTGATATACATAGGTGTGACAACCTTTACAAAGAGAAACACTTTTACATCATATAAAAATGGGTAAGAGAGACTATGCATCTCCCCTAGATCATGTGTCCTAGTAGATACACCCCAATATGTTTTCATACCAACCCATATCATAAATGAATGACATGATGAAGAGTTACCAACATGAAGGGGTGGTCGACCATAGCCATAAAAGAAAAATCATATCTTGAAATTGGTATTGAAAGGATGGGCCATGACTGACCACATGGGGTCTACAGATACCACATAAGCCCCCTACTAATACATAGAACATATAAGCATGGTCCAATACAATACATAAGTGCAAATAAAACCACACTTTTTTCTCATAATGGTACAATAAGGCACATAATCTTCTCGTATGAGGGTCCACATATGGTGAAATAATATAGGGTACACTAAGGTGAATCCAAGGTGTAACAATATCCATCTAATTCTCTTAGGGACTACTATGAGAGAGTGGGATGAAGAAGAGGATATCTTAATTTTAGCTTTTGTGCCATCTAAGAGCTTTTGCTAGCTCTCATATTCCTACCTAGACTCTTATTATCTCCTAATGACCTTATTTTTTTACGAATATTAGGGCTTCAATGGGGTGTGGGGAAGACTTCGTGAAGTAAGGAGGCATTGGAAGGTCTCCCTAGGTTGATTTCGCCCTTCAAGTGAAAATTAGAAGGGTCAATTAGGACAAGTCTTCGAAGAACTTACCTTGAAATACCAACTCGTGTGAAATTTAGAAGGGTTAAACAGGACTTGACGGGATTGACCTGATCCCCCTATCTCTAGTAAGGTAGCAACGATGTCCTTATCAAATTCCTTCGTTCCCATGGTATCTCCCTTTCTTACCTCCTCTACCTCTATCTTTTTGTGAATGTTCCTCTTCTTTTTATGGTTGGTACTTTCTCTATCCATCATTTTTTTCTTCTTCTTGGACTCCCCAATGGAATCTACTTCTTCATTTTTGACAAATATAGCTTGTAAAGATATAAACTCCTCATCACTGGTTGTTGAGAATCTATCCCATAAAATCTAGTATGAGTACCTTTCCAGAGCATCACATACAAGTAGCTTCACTAGTCCATGATGGGATAAGGCTATAATTTTTCCCTCTTGGACCGTTGTGCTCATATCCTTGATATATTATAGAAAACAATGTGAAACAATCAAGTTCTCTTCATGCTTTTCATGTGAATAATAACTTAGTTGGTAAAAAACCTAAAATGGTAGGCATGTACTAGGTTGTATCTTCCCTCACAAGTGATGAATCTAATAAGGTGGAAGGAAAAATGATTCCAAGGTGTTGGCAAGATAATCCTTTTTACATATTGTTTAGTGTCCTCCATGGTTTTATAATACAAGAGGAATTCATTTTGGCCTCAAGGGATGGAATCCTAACCTCTTTGTCTTGGGGTAATCCAATGGGGATCCTTGTCACTCTTACTAAGTCTATTATATCCACCTATATCTCCCTCCATATCTTCTTGCAATATGATATAAATAATATAGAGACAAGGCCATTTCCTAGTAGATGAGAAGTTAATCAAAGTGAAAAGGCTCCTTGAATCAATTACCACTATGCAACTACTAGATTAAGAAATCCTAGCAACATCAATTTATCATGTTATATATTCACGTGATCCACTCTAAATTATCATTGATCATTATAATGTAAAAAAGAAAAATCATTCCTAGAAATACGTCAAAACAAGAATATGACTAGAAATGAAAGTACAAATTTAACATAAAAGTAACTACTATGTTCTATAGAAATATAACTAAATTCATAACATAAATTCTAAGGATGTAAAATGAAATCAAATGAGGGTGCCTATGACCTTATCTTGAGTGGGCCTTACTCAAGGGATCTCTTCGAACCTATAAAAACCTTTAGAGACTCAAAACTTAGTAAATTATTCTTTTTCTTATTCAAAAACTATCATATATCAAAAAAGACGGAAATTTGTCTCTCTAACACAACTCGAACCAACCTCTACCAATAAAAAATAGAAAGTGAAATACTAACTTGACTTGCTACTTTATCATATAATCCTCTATATGTAATACTTGAACTAATAAAAAAGGGTCCTAACTAACCCAATAAATCAAATCCTTAATTGATGGGTATTGTTCCTTAATTTCCTCCTTTTTCAACTTGATTTAGTGAAGAGGATATTTCTCCCTTCCATACTAATTCAAATTCCAATATTTTGAATGATGTCAAACTTCCTAAGGATTTTATTACTTCCTCCTAGTGCTAGTAGCCTTGAAAACCTCTCTTCAATGGCAAGGGGACAAAATCCCTTGGATTTCTCACCACCTCAATCGATTGATATGTGGTGGATGATTAAAGAGGATCAATAGTATGAGGGTCGAACCCCCTTTAATATGATATTGACCTTTGAATTTATTCATCAACACTACACCAATTTTCCCACTTCTTTCAAAAGGTTTCACTCCCCTTATATCCCAAAAGCGAGGATTATGGAGAGCGGTGAAGAAACGAACTGCGGAAAAGTCATATTAGTTCACGTAATTAATATCAAAACCACTTTAGATACTAGGAATATATTACATCCATTTAAATCACATTCATTTAGATAAGCATAATTTAAAATAATTCACTTTAGTCATTCAAAAGTAACAATGTCTAGAAAGGGCATTGAGTTCATGAGGCAAATGTATCAAAATTAAGGCAAGAGGATGGGCAATAAAATGACAATTTAAAGACCCATCAAAGACCCATCAAGTACCTCAATATATCATTAAAGGGTAACAATGTCTAGAAAGGGCATTGAGTTCATGAGGCAAATGTATCAAAATTAAGGCAAGAGGATGGGCAATAAAATGACAATTTAAAGACCCATCAAAGACCCATCAAGTACCTCAATATATCATTAAAGGGTGATGAAGGAAATCAATTGTTGATTGGGTTGATGGTTGTTAAATGAGAATGTCTTATATAGGAAAATAGAACATGAAAGAAAGGTGATTATGTATTTCAGTACTACAAACTAGGTGCATATGTATATTACTTTACAAACTTAATTGTTGATACAAACCTCCAACTATAAACAATGACAAGGAAGCACTCATCATAGGTATGATACTTCCTACCTAATTTTGAGCATGAGAAGTTAATGGACACTATTAGTACCATAGATGATCCCAATGGTATACTTGAGTGACCATAGGTAAGTATATAGGTGAGGTAAAGTGACATGCTTAATCTTGTGTTTTTTTCCAAGGTTTGTGTGTTGTTTGTTATTTTTTGTTACTTTTTCAATTCATTTACAAGTGACTCATAATTGTTTCACTGAATGAGTCTAACACTATTTTCCTTTTGTGTACCTAGGTTATCCAAAGAATCATAGACACATAAAGGCCCATAAATAAGAAAAATTGTATTTTTCAACATCACTGAACAAGATCTTGGAAAGATGAAATGGCATATTTTAGACATAATTTTATTACTTATTTCATATTTTCTAGCTCCCCTAACTATACTTTATGATAATCCATGTATTACTTATCACTTTTATCACTTTTATCACTTATTATCACTTTTGAAGATCCATGCTAATATTTGGTCTACATTGTTTGTAACATTGCTTTATCATAGTAATGTAAGTATTGGGTTCATAACGATACATTTGTGAGAATTCAAATGATTTATAACCTTCATATCCACACATGTAGAAATATATTACATTTTAATAAGCACTTGAATTATAATTTGTACTTCAAGATCCATCTAAAGTGTTTCCTTTGTTTATCCTTGATGTGCTACCTTCACCCTACTAACAAGTGAGATTTTGCATGATATAATTTTATTTGAAAGTTACACCACATATAGTGGTGCACTTTTTGGGTCTATGGATGATGTAAGAGTATCTATACTATGGAGTAAATAATTGGCATATATTAGCATAAATGGAGTTAATTCACAAGAAAATATAGAATATTGTGTGTAGAAGAAGTGACTAGAGGAGAGGAACGAGTGGAACAAAAGAGACTGCGCAAGATAGTGGGATTGTCATTGTAGAGAGAAGCCAATGCATCAATAATATAAGTGAATTCTAGAGCATGAGTGCATGATATAATGATGCAATGCAAATAATGATTTGGTATCTAAAAAGGTGTAACAAAGAAAAAATGACATGTGAATTGGTTAAACTATCAAGCAAGAAATTGTTATCATACCCTTGGTACACATCAAGGGTATGTCAACAATATAAAAATATATAAATTATGAATTAAAGGGAGATGAGAGAGAGATAAAACAAAGAGCTCAAAGATGTGATATGCCAATAATAATATATTTAATAAAAACAGCGTAACATTCAATTTCTAAATGTACAAAACATCATAACAACGTAACATAATAATAAATTCAAAAATTTCCAAGTGTACATTTGATTAGAAAATGTGGCATCATGTATGGAAGTACACAAATGAAGCTCATGCCTAAAGTACAAAATGGAAACTATGGCTAAAAGTAAAAAATATGAATGTTGGAAATAACAAATGGGGTTAGTCATTGTCCATCACCACCATCACCATTTCCAAAGGCATCTTCAAATGTGATCTTTTGTCTCTTTGTGCTTGAGGACCCTTGATGTTGTCGATGTCGAGGATTGTTGCAAATTTTGTTGGACAGTTGGTTTGGATAGTTGGTTGTCATTGATCTCAACCCTTGGAGAGTGATATTGGATATTGATGTCAACCCTTAGATATTGATCTCAACCCTTGTAGAGGTCCAGAGATGTTGGATAGTTGATTGGAATTTGTATAATCGAGATTGATGGTCAGTTAGTTGGGTACATATGATATAGTCTACATGTATCTTCGGTGGTGTGGTTATGGGACCCGATGTTGATTAAGGAATAAATACATGAAGGAAATTGTAATTTTAGGTAAGGCTATCATATATGGATAGTACACGTCGTGTGGCATCTGGTGATATGTGGAACACCATGTGGTTCCTCACAGTTAGGGAGATATGGATTTGTGAAGTTGGAAGCCCCGAAGAATGGTCAAGAGGCCCCTATTTGGTTACAAGTATTTAATTAGAGGGTAAAGTGGTTGCAACAATAAATTTCAAGAATCCCTAAAGTTAAGGAAAAAGGTCTTAAATTTAAGGAAAGAAATTACTTAGAAAAAAGTATAAATACACCTCAAGAAATCTCTCATAAGCACATGATTTATACAAACAAGTTCATTGAATATCTATCTAAGTGATCAAGTGATTCTTATATAAGGTAACCAAGGATATTTGAGGCGTTTTTAAGAGGGAAGATGAAGTAAAGAAGTTCTAAATTGCAAGGGAGGATGAAGTCTTGTGAGGATGTGTTCTAAGGTATGTTATTTACAAGTCATCTTACCATTTTCACTATAATTTGTTTTCTAAAATGATTCATATAGTGAAACCTATAAGATACTTAGAATAAATATCAAGGTACCTTTTGTAGAAATTTCATCTTTTGAGTTGTTGTATTTTGGGATATACACTCTGTGGAAGATAGATTTTTTGGTTAGTCTTGGAACTAGTCTCAAACATGTGTTTCAGGTAAAAAGGTAATAAATTCTTCATAGAAGATCAAAATTAATTTATACCAAATGAATTGGATATAGTACAGTCCATAGTATGTTGTGTGTTGTTTTCATATCCATATATCAAATATTTAGTGTGTGGCATGCTCTATAAGTTCACTCTCTAGAATAATATGGAGTTCAAAAAGGTCTGCCATTTTTGTTGTAACTCCTTTTTCTAGGAGTTTCCAAGTAGTGAAACCTGGAGGAATTATAAATAATATATGAAGAATATTGTATACAATTTTCATACCTTTATTCCTTACAGGTATAGAGTTATGATTGTTGAAAGTTAAGGTTTTTGACTAATCCAAAAAATATTCCCTTGAGACTAAGGTAAAGTTTGATGAAGATGTTATTCTCTTATTGTTGAAGTTGAGAAAGGTCTACAGGTCTGTTACAGAGTTACAGGTATGTTTATATGCATGTTTTGAGGGTTACATGTTGATGATGTTATGGTGTATGGAATGATTGAGACATATCATGAGTGATATGGTATATGGATGAGGCACATGGTTTGAGGTACATGATTGGGTGTGTGTCTTGTTGATGTTGGTATAATACTTGTTGAGGCATATCTTGGTTCTTGGTTTGGCACATGATTGAGGTGCATCTTGTACACTTGATGTTGGAATAGTGTTTGAGGCACATATTGGTGATAATGGAATATTGGTGGAGGTTTTGTGCATGGTTGACAAATGGTATGGCATAGTTGTTGATGGTTGATGTAAAAGGTTGATGTGCATGGTTGACACATGGTATGGTACATGTGGTGATGATGCAAGTTTGGTGCATGGTTGATGAACTTGTTATGGTACATGGTTGATGGTACAGGTTGTGGCACATGTTGATGCATGGTACATGTTGGTACTTGATGGTATGTTGGTGATATTGGTACATGCGTGGTAGAGGCATGTGTTGGTGATGTTGGACATCTATTTGAGAGGTGTCCTTGGTGTATGATCCATGTGAGAGGATATAGTTGAGTATCGATGATAGTGACAGGTTGATGTGATAGGTTGGATAAGGTGAGAGGTTGATGTGACAGGTTGGATGAAGTGACACATTGGATGCAGTTATAGGTTGACAGTGGCAGTGATTTTGGTAGTGATAGTTTGGTCTACACTTGTATTTCAGGGTAATAGGATGAGGCAAGGAAAGGGGGTTGTAACCTCCTTCCATTTGGTGTTAGATAACTTAGGGAGTTGGAGCTTCATTAAGATTGGAGCATGAGAAATTAGGGGGTTGTAGCCTCCTTCTGGTTGGAGCTAGAGAATTCAGGGAGTTGTACCTTCCTTCAAGTTGGAGCTTGAGAATAGGTGGTTGTAGCCTCCTTCTAGTTGCAGCTAGAGAATTTGGAATTTGGGGCTTCCTATGAGTGAATTCTTGATATATATATAAGAAATCATTTTGTGGTTTTCTCCCATTTGAGTTTCCACGTAAATACTGGTGTACTTTGTATTTGATGTAATGTTGATGTAATGTTGCTTATGATTATATGCTCATGATACATTGAATGCAATCATAGATGATACATTGATGATAAATTGTTGAACAATGTTGTTAAAGTGAAAGAATATATATTTTGGTTAAAAGTGGTATAAAGTACTCATACTAATTCACCCCCCCCCCCTCTCGGTATTCCAACAATTGGTATCAAAGTCGGTTCCTTCGGGAAATAATTTAACCACTAGAAGGTAGATCAAGGAATACAATATGAATGGAGTACCAATGTTTAATGGTCAGAATGGTCTAGACTATGAGTCATGGAGCAGAAGAATGAAAACATTTTTTCAGGCACATGGATATGATATTTGGTATTCATTTGTTATAGGATATAATGGTCCAAAGAAACCAAAGACAACATCCAAGAAGGAATTGAAGAATAACAACAAAATATAAATGGATTTCATTAAGGATTACTTGATTCAGTAAAAGACAAAGTGGGAAAATGTTTATCAACAAAAGAACTCTGGGATAAGCTACATAATATTTATTTCTCTTCCTTCACAAAGTCAGAGAATGTAAAATAAGATGCACGTACAGAAAAAGAAGAAATATGTTCCTCGTGTCAGACAGATTCAGAAGAACAAGAGTGCGAAGAGGTAAAAGTTGATTATAGAGAAGAATTTCTCAGTGCAATAGAATTTCTACGGAATGAAAAAAGGAAAAACAAGTCATTCTAGGTAGAACTAAAGGAAAAAGAAGAATCTCAAAACACCAAATCCAAAGAATTCAAGTAGACAATCATGATGCTAGAAAGTCAACTAGAAGAAGCCAAAAGGATTGAAGAAAATCTTGAGGATCGGAAGCAGTGTCTGGAAGCCAAAATAGCACCGTAGAAGGAAGAAGCAAAAAAGAGCGAGAATATATTGACAGGTCATCTCAAGTAAAGAACTAAGGATTTAAATCATCTTGAAGAAGAATTCAGTCAACAAGAAAGAAAAATTGAAGAAGATATAATGACCTTAAAGATCCAACTTGAAGAAGCAAAGAGAATTGTTGGCCCTCGACCAAGTTTTGAGGAAAAATTGGTCAGGATTGACCACTTTTGGGACTTTAACGTAGTGATCAAGAAAGGAGCACCCAGGAGGAGCTTACATCGTGTTGGTGGGCTTTGTGTTGGTTGTGGAGCCTGATTATCTTCCTAATTTATAAGTCTTTTACTTTCAGCCGTGTTTATACCCCAGGAATTATTTAAACCCCAGAAGTATGTACACTCTTTCACATGGGGGAGTGCAGAGGGGGAGTACCCCCTCTGTGGGGTCTAGGGGGCCTATCCCCTCGGCTGGGCAGTTTAGGGGCAAGCAGGCCCCCAGCGAGGGTTCGGGGGCGAAGCCCCCGAAGAAAAAATTGCCTTCTAAAAGTATATTGTAATTTCATTGTAAATCTGGACCGTTCATTATAAGGTTGCAGATCTAACGGTAGAGATTATGTTAGGTTTTTTTTCCCTAGAAGGCAACCCTCTTTTATGAGGGAAATGTATTGCGGCTATGGATGATGGTGAATATTGTATTCTGAGAGAAGAGACTATGAGAGAAACAAGAGGAAGTTACAACGGGTTTTGTTGTAGGTTGTATCCCTTCATTTGTTGGATAATAATAAAGGAAGGACCTGGAAATTTCTCTGGTGGACGTAGCCCACATTGGGTGAACCACGTAAATATGTGTCTCTCTTGTATTATGTGTTTTATGTGTTTTGTTTCTGCATTTGTTTTATTTTATTTCTCCGCGGTCCTATTTTTCTAACACATTGTGGACCCAACATGGGGTTCTTAGGGTTTTGTAATGGGTTATGGGATGTCGGCCCATGGGTGTACCCATGATTAGGCCTTTTTATAAAAGTATAAATATGTAAGGATGTAATGTAGAAGTATTAGTATATGTCTAAGTGCAAGAGGAAAGTATTTTTGAGTTTCTTTGTGCAATAGACTGTGTATGCAAGGCTCTGTGCTTGTTAGAGGAGTTGGCTCTGTGTCTTTCCTGATTTTGGGAAAGTGGATCTAGTGCGTAGTGCATAGATCACCTGTCTGATGTGAAGCTTGGCCCTGTGGCTAAGTGCACAAGAGAAGATGAATGTAAGATATTAAATCCAAATAAAGAAGAAGAAGCAATTGGTGGACGTAGCCCCACACTAGGGTGAACCATGTATATCCTGTGTTGATGGTTTTCTTTGTGCTATAATGTTTATGTTGTGGATCTGCTTAGTGCATTCATTGTTATGTATGATAGATAGATCTATGAATTCTTAGTGCTTTATTTATGTTGAATATGTTAGATATAATTTATGTTTCTAAGTGCGAAGTGTATGTTATCATTGTTACTACGTCGATCTGTACTTAGGTTTAGATCTGCGATGTGAATAAGACTAATGGATTGATGCATATTGTTCCTAAGCACTCTATAGAAGTGTTATAATCACATATCTGTGTCCTAGATTGGTTACAGACACCTAAGTCCTGTAACCCCCCTGCCTCTACCTCAGGTGAGACTTTCCCTGCCTCGCAGGTGTTGCCAAAAGAATCAGTAGTTAGGGTTTTGTTGGTGTGTTGAACCTGGGTCTGCCCCTGTGCCAACAAATAGTTTTGTTGTCGAGACCTGGAACTGTGATTGTTGCGAACTGGAGAAAAGAGGAGATATGTGCATAGATTTTTTATTTTAGTGTGCAGTACTCTACTTGACTTGTGAAGCTCTGTGCTAAGAAAGAAACCCAATCTAAAGAAAATATGTAAGATCTTGAAAGAGGTAAAGCTTTGTGCTTTGATAAGAGTAATATAAGTGGAAATTTTTGTTTCGAAAATATGAATCTAGGTATGTTTAATAGATTATGTCCTAGTCTGAAAGATAGGATACAGTTAGAAGAAAGAGTTGATCTGAATAAAATTGATAGAAATAGAGAAATATATGTTATTCCTATGCATAGAAAGAATTTTTGGACTAATAAGTGGATGCAGGAACTTAGAAAGAATTTTTGCAAATTGCAAGTCTAGCACTGTGATCCTAGTGTGCAGTACAGAAGAAGTTGGGAAACATACAAGAGGAAGAGAAGATTGACACTATGTTATAACTACAAAAGATTGGGACATCTTGCTAAGGAATTCCCTGGTGCAGGTCCTATTTGTCTAAGTTGTAAAATTGTTGGTCATGAAGTTGAAGATTTTCCAAGGATGATTGCTAAAGTTGAAAAAATGAACATGATTCAAGAGAATAAGAGCATGTTAGATAATCATAAAGAGAAATAATCATAGAAATCTCAGACTATGTTAGTACAGTTAAAAGAAGCAATGAATGATCACAAAGATGTCAGTTTACCAAAGATCATGAAAGAAAAATAGCGCATAAGTACAAGAAAAGGAGACTTCGACATAGAATGTGTCTTAGATGAGGAGACACCGGTGAATATTATGACAAAAATCACTTGGGAAATTTTGGGGAAGCCTACTGTAGTACCTTCACTGGGAAGGATAGACTTGTTTAAAGGAAAGATGATAACCCTATGTGGAAGAGTTACTAATGTACCTTTTATCATCCAAGGAACATTGACTCAAGAAGCATTTGAAGTTATTAGGCTTGTTGAGAACATAACCCCTTTTCCAGTTTTGTTAGGAACAACTAGGATCGAGAAGGATCAGACCAAAAGGAAAGCAGAGGAAGAAGCTACAGAAAATAAAAATCAAGGACTAAGGGATTTCATAGCTAGAATAATAGATCAACTGATAGAAGAATGAGAAGTTGAGTCGAAACAGCAGAACACAAGAGAATTAGTTGTTGAAGTTGAAATAACGCAAGAATATTTGAAGGACCTATCCATGCAAGAGAGAGGAATACCCACCCTGGAGTTAATAAGAGAAGAGGTATTACCTTTGAACCTTCGAGATCTCATCAACAGCGTGAAGCTACTATGCTAGGAGAAGATAAGAATAAGAATGGAAAGAGGAATCCAAAGACTCAAATCACAAGAAATAAGGCAAGGAAGCTCAGTAAGAAGAAATTCAAGTTAGAAAAGATACAGGAAGTTACAAAGAAGACTTCGTAGGAGGCAGGCTTGCAAGCTTTGAACCTCGCCAGAACAACAGAACCACACAGAATGAGACTTCGCCTCGGTGAAGCTATATGACTGTTGGAGGCACCCTGACCATTAGAGTGACACTCTGAACGGCTAGGAAACGCATTTATGGGAGAATATACCACATTTGGTATGTTGAGACCACACCATAACGGAT
>JASDQU010010611.1:69862-90613 GCA_032191745.1 Picea mariana | reverse complement strand
TGGAAGAGTACGAGATTAGTTTCATGGAGTTAGTAAAATATGTCTCGTATATGGATATCGATCAACGACAAGCATAAATTTTTGTGTATGGGTTAAACCCTAAGATAAGGGCCATGGTATGAATTTGGAAACCATCATTAGTAGTTGAAGTAGTTGAAAATTCTCGTTACGTGGAGGAGTATATGATCTTAAACAAAGGCATGAGATCAACCATTCCATGGCATCCTGGATTCATGGGGAAGGCCCCTAGGAATTTCTCTAGAGGAGGAAGCTCTAGGCCACCTCCTTTTGGAAATAGAGTCGCATGTAAAGTAGTTACAACAACTATTTCAATGGAAGCAAGTGCACCATCGCAGTCATCACCAACTACGACACAAGCAAGTCCACGACCTTATCGAGGAGTAGTTGGTAGGTCTAGGGGTTCCAGGGGAAGGAACTCATTTCAGAGACTATCACAGGTTAGTGTGTAGGTTCCATATTATGTTACTTTTGGGGGGTGTGGAGGACCCCATTACCAGCATCACTGTCTAGAGTCACAATCAGGCTTTGTGCATAGAGAAGGAAAGGCCTCGATGGGAAGAGCGAGTAGTAGCCACTAGATTTATGCAGCGGTTAATAATCGCCAGGAAGAACATCAATCCACAGTGTTGGAGTCATCAGGTATGTTAAATCATGTCAATGTTAAAATTTTATTTGATTCCGGTGCTACAGATAGTTTCATTTCACCTAGTGCATTAGAAAAGTGTGGATTGTAAGCCTACGATCATGATGACTTTAAACAATTCAAGATGGATTCGGGGGAAAAAAAATGGTAGGACCTAGTGTCGATAATTGTCCAGTAGACATGGGATTGTGTACTACTAGGTTGAAGGTGTATGTCACTACTCTAGGGATGTATGACCTAATCATTGGAATGGACTGGTTATGAGCCCATCGAGCTATGGTAGATTGTTTCGTGAAAAGGGTGCTTTGTGTTGACGATGAAGGAAGGTCAGTAGAGATCCATGGTGTATGGAGGAAGGTGTCTCTACACTTTATCTTGACCATGAAGGTTGAATGTTGCATGAGGAAAGGTTGTCAATTATATGTAGTGGAAGTAGTCAATAAAGGGAAAGGACCCTCCATGGATCAGTATCTAGTATTGTCGGAGTTTGTGGATGTTTTTCCGAAAGAGTTTCTAGGGTTACCTTCTTAGAGGGATATTGATTTTACCATTGATCTAAAACTTGGTGTGGAGCCAATTTCCAAGACTCTGTATAGGATGACAAATCTAGAACTTTGTGAGTTGCAGATGCAGTTGAAGGAACTACTTGAAGTAGGACTAATAAGGCCTAGTGTCTCACCTTGGGGTGCACCAGTAATTTTTTTGAAGAAGAAGGATGGTTCCTTACGACTATGTATAGATTACAGGGACTTGAACCGTGCTACAGGGAAAATAGGCACCCAATTCCATGAATAGATGATCTCTTTGATCAAATGAAAGGAGCAATAGTTTTCTCGAAAATTGATCTGTGATCAGGGTATCACTAGTTAAGGATTAAGGAAGGAGGTATTCCTAAAACTTCCTTTCAAACTCGGCTTAGGCATTATAAGTTCATTATAGTACCTTTTGGTTTGACCAATCCACCAGTAGTATTCATGAGCCTCATGAATGGTGTATTTTGTAGGTACTTAGACCTCTTTGTACAGGTATTTCTGGATGATATCCTCATATATTCCAGGAATGAAAGAGAAGATGAGGAACACTTGTGAGTGGTGTTGTCATTCTTTAGAGAGAACAAATTGTATGGAAAGTTGTCGAAGTGTTCTTTCTTTCAAAAAGAGATTCACTATTTAGGTCATATCATTTCTGGTGAAGGAATCTCTGTGGACCCAGAAAAGGTGAAGGCCATTATGGAATGGCCAGTGCAGAAAAATGCTCATGAGGTCAAAAGCTTCATGGGGCTAGTTGGTTATTATCGGAGGTTTGTAGAAGGGTTCTCTAAGATAGCGAAACCCATCACCACCTTGCAATGCAAGGGGGTCATGTATGAATGGATAGAGGAATGTGATATTTCATTCATTGAGATTAAGAGGTTACTAACCAGTGCACCAATTCCACAAGTGTCAGATATGGAAAAATACTTCACAATCTGCACATATGCCTCGAAGCAAGGATTGGGGTTTGTGCTAATGTAGGATGGGGGAGTGATAGTGTATGCATCAATAAAGTTGAAGCAACATGACGAGCCTTACGCTACTCATGATTTAGAGTTGGCATTTGTAATGCTAGGTCTGAATCTTTGGAGACCTCATCTAGTGGGGTGAATATTTGATCTCAAAACAAACCATGAAATCTTTAAGCATCTCTTCACTCAAAGGAATCTCAATGCCAGGCAGAGGCGATGGAGTGAGTTTATGAGTGAGTACGATTTTGTAAATTCGTACATTAAGGGAAAGGAGAATGTGGTCACATATTCCTTGAGCAGGAGACCATGTGTCTTCTCCTTGGTGCCCTTAAAGGTTAATCTGAGGGAGCAAGTGTTGGGGAAACTTATTGGAGATAATTGGTATTTAAAGGATACTTCAACCCTCCAGAATGGGAGGCAGTTAGATCCAAAGTATGAAGGATATATCCTGGAAGCAGATGGATTATTAAGATATCATGGAAGGATGTACATCCCCGAAGGTGGGGATATTTGAAGCATCATATTCAAGGAAGCCCATAGAGCACTTTATTGTGCACATCTCAGTGTGAAGAAAATGTACACATACATGAAGGAGATTTTCTTCTGGGTAGGCATGAAGCATGATGTAGTGAAGGTTGACCACCACCACCTAGCAGGTCTCTTACAACCGCATGATGTTCATATGTCCAAGTGGCAAGTCATTTTTATGTATTTTTTTGTGGGATTGCCACTCACAATGCACAGACATAATGTCATTCTTGTGATAGTTGATAAGCTGACCAAGAGTGCTCATTTTATTCCAGTTAGAGAAAATTATGATGTCATTGATGTGGCACGCATGTATATAAGTGAGGTCATATGTCTGCATGGGTTACCCAAGAAGATCATTTCAGATAGGAACTCCTAATTCACATCTAGGTTTTGGACAAGTTTGTAGTCATCATTGGGAACTCAAATGAACTTAATCATAGCATATCATCCTGAAATAGATGGGAAAACTGAGAGAGTAAATCAGGTTATGGAATACATGATTAGGATGTACGTTATGGATAATCAAACCCATTGGGAGAAGTACCTACCTTTGGTAGAGTTCGCTTACAATAGCAGTTTTCATAGCTCCATTGGAATGCCATCGTATGAAGACCTATATGGAAGGCCATGCAGGACACCGTTGAGTTGGGAAAGGTTAGAAGACAAAGTGACATTTGGGATAGAATTGATTCAAGATATGGAGGAATAGGTGATTCATATTAGGCAACGACTAAATGGAGCACAAGATAGAGAGAAAATTTATGTTGATGCACATAGGACTCACCGAATTTATAAAGTGGGAGATCAAGTTTTCATTTGTATCAATCCTAATAAGAGTACCATTCGGTTCAAAAAGGGGACAAATTCGTCTCCTAGATTTATAGGACCATTCAAAATCTAAGAGAGAATTGGACCTATTGCCTATCGTCTCATACTGCCACCCCACTTGCATAAAACTCATAATGTTTTTCATGTATATGTTCTACGTAATTATGTTGCTGACGAATATCATAAATTAAATTGAAAGGAATTGCAGGTCTCGGACGCGGGAACCATCATGGTCGAACCTTTACGCATATTGGACCGTAGGGTCCGACAGCTCAGGAATTGTAGGGTCCGGCAGCTCAGGAATCGTCTGGTAGACCAAGTTAAGGTTCAGTGGGATAAGTATAGCCAAGGATCTACTACTTGGGAGGATGCATAGACCTTATAATAAGATCATCCCTCACTTTTTTTACCACCTCGGGAATATGTTTCCCAAAGGTTGGGTGTATGTAATGCCACCTTTTGACTTAGATAGCTAGAATTACTTAAGGCCTAATCATCTTTTATTTTCTATTAACTGTGCAACTATTAATGATACACTTGAAATTTTAGACATATGAACCTATGTGAATGTCAATTCTATGAATGTTTATCGTTATTTGAATTATGATGGATATTATGCAACCTATTTCTAACTTGAAAATTATGACATTTAAAGTTGTTGGTATGTGGATACCGAATTGAGAATTTGATTAAAAGCATTTACATGATAATAATGCATATATATGTATGAGTTTGTGTTATAGACTAATATGCAAGTCAATGGGCTATGAATTAGCCAAAGGATAATAATAATAAAAGGTTTATGTCATGAACATCGACCGAGAAACAGTATGGTATGAATCTTGGTATGTGAAATTATGTTAGTTCAAATGCATTGCTATTATATGTGGACAAGTGCGATTTTTTCAGGTAGCGAGACTGCCTGAAACTGAATATACGATGACAAAATTCCTAGAAACATAGTGCCATTGTATGGTCCATGGTAGGGTGTTGACCCTAGTTCTATTAGGAGGGGTGGAGGAATTTCCCACCGTGTATCCTCGAAAACCTGGAGTCATGGGAGGACAGTGTTAGATCACACTCCCCTAGACGTGTGATGATGACTGCCAGTTGCCTGTTGGGGAACCTTGGTCAAGAGAGTTGACACTTCTGCTTATGGGTTCTATCTGGAGTTACATCAATATATTTGACGCTTCAAAATAGTCCAGCAGAGGAAGAATAGGGATGGAAGATGGAAGTAGGTTAGGGAGGAAGGATGACTAGAAGTAGTTGAGAGTGTGTGGAGTTTTCACCTTATAGTAGAATTTCTTGATTTCCTCTTTTTGAAATATATATATAAATGAATGTTTCTTGTGATAAATTATTATAATTGAGGGGTTTTTGCGAATATTTTAAACGGTTTATTGTTCTTTATGAAATGAATGGCATTGTTGATTGGATTGGACACATAAAAGAGTTACTTTAGGTGTGATAATTATTTTCATTAGTACATGCATGAGTCATGTATGTGCTAGATACACATGCATTCCTTGCACATGTACACTAGTATGTATAAGTGTTTTAAATTGATGATGTTGTTTATCTGATATGGATGTATGAATCATGTATCATTACCCTTGTATTGTAAATTACTCTAACTTCGGGACGAAGTTTCTTGAAGGGTGGGTGTATGTAACAGTAAAATTTGACTTTTATTGATCATAGTTTGTTAAATTAAACTAAATTAATTATTAAAATAAATACATTTGAATATTTTACTATTTTATTATTTAATGGTAGGTGGGGGAATTAATGAGGGGATAAGGCAGTTGGGAATTGAATGAGGGAGGGGGATTCAAGAGAAGGGATAAGGAAGAGGGGAGAGGACTTGGAAGAGGGTATTTTCTTTTGGAAATTGGGGAAGGAGGAGGCAAGGAGGAAATTTTGGAAGAGGAGGGGAAGAAGGAGGAGATTGGAGCACAGAGATTGTTTGCGGGGGGACTGTTACAGGGGCACTGTTGTTGCTGGGAATTTTGGGCTCGGGGGCCAAGAAACCACAAATATTCATGGAGCTAGGGAGTCAGAGAGTTTGTTCTTAGTTGGATGGGAGCTAAATATTCAGTTTTGGGTAGTTTGGGCAGGAACAAGAGCAAACGAGAAAGGGCATAAATCAACCAAAACCTGCAGGTCAAGGTATGTATTTTACTAATTGATATATTGTTATTATGTTATTTTTTTTATTATGTTTTCTTTTTACCAGTTTATTCCTTGTATAAAGAAAATCATGAACCAAATTGCAGTCATTATAGTAGGAGATATTTTTTGTTTTGATCCCCTGAAATAGAATGCCTTACAACATTCACAAGATAGATATTCAATTGTAAGTGTGTGTGTGTGTGTGTGTGTGTGTGTGTGTGTGTGTGTGTGTGTGTGTGTGTGTGTGTGACTCCTTGAGGTGTTTATATGCTTTTTCATAGTAACTTCTCTACTTACTTTAGGGATTTCTTGTTGCAACCACTTTACCCTTTGACTAATACTTGTAACCAACTAAAGGCTTCTTGACCACTCTATGGGGCTTCCAACTTTACAAGGCCATATCTCCCTAACCATGAGGAACCACATGGCGTACCACATATAATCGAAAAATGCATGACAAGGAATATCCATGTGTCTAAGCTAAAATTTCACTGTCCTTCATGTACATATTCCTTAATCAACTTCGGGTCCCATAACCACACATCCACGGCTACATGTAGACTACATCAAATGTACCCAAATAAATCACCATAAATATCGATCATACAAATGTCAATCAACTTTCCAACATATTTGGATCTCTCCAAGGGTTGACATCAATCTCTAAGGGTTGACATCAATCTCCAAGATCACTCTCCAAGGATTGACATCAATGACAAACAACTATCCAACAATGAATTCTAGAGTGATGATTTGATACTAACCTCATCCATGAAATTATTCTACACATGAACCTCCATCAACCAATAATAAGTATGAATGAAAATTGAGTATCAATGAGGATCACAAGAACTAGGATCAAAACACCTAATCTATCCATGTGACCTTTCGTAACTAGACTTCAGTGCATGGATTGAAGGCTCAACTCGTCCCCTGACATCATTTGACTATCCTTCCTGGTGGGATAAAGCAATGAATGTGATATGTTGTAGTAAGCTACAAATCAAGGTGGAAATCAAGGTTTGGGTCTAGTGAATGTCATATGAAATGGTAAGATATTGGGCAGGGGGGTTATACCTATGTCTAGGAGGGAAAGACCTTTTCAATTGGTCACAATTGGAATTCTTTTGATCCTATGTGAACCTACAACCTACACCCTGGAATTCACCAATGTTAAATTATTTGACATGGTGACCAAATACATATTTGGCTCAAAATTTTCTAAGAAAATACTATAACACCTCCATGTTATTGTAAGGGGGTTTTTCAAAAACCACTATGTGCACCAGCCCATGAAAATACATGTATTTGTCATAGGAGGATGTAAATTAGTTCTAGGGTCAATAAAAAAGGTAATAAGATCTTATTTTGAAATTTCTAAATCTCTCCTCTGGTTTCTATCTAACCTCATCCTATAATATTCAAACATCTTAGCCATGTATTCAAAAATATCATATCATAATTGGCCTTAGGAATTGGAAATGGAAAATACAATGGTTTCTCAATGACTTAAGACCATTGTCAATTTTGATGTTTGCATCTAGTGGTTGGGTATTTCTTCGTTACATGATGGCGGGTTTGGGTTTTTTTCATGTACAGGCTCCATGATAATGTAATTTAATGTTTCATTTGACAATAATAAAATAATTTCGATTTATTTTTATAATTTTAATAATTTATTAAATATAAAATAAATAAATAATAAAATGAACCTACCTCAAATGAATACTAGAAACACTAAATACATGTAATAGAAATAGACGATGGTAACATTCCTTGTCCTCATGGTGGTCAAATGAGCAAGTCCACTCCTCAAATCGTGCCAGGATTCACCTACAAATTCATTATGCAGTTTGGTAATAAAAGGCAAGTTGTGACCCTTTTTTCAATTAATGCATAAAGGAACATGCATGTTCATTCCTAAAACCATGCACATGTTCCTTCTAGTTATGACTTAGTGGGGTAGTTGGAAGCCTATTTGAAAGTTTGGAGGGGCCCAAAGCTGTAGGAAAAGAAATGTGTGCAGATTCTTGTGTGATTTCATTCTTTGGCACCCCATTTCCACTTTTTCAACCATCACCTTCTTATGATCACCCTTTTTGTTGTGTCCCTGCTATAGTACCTAGTTTAATTAATGTTTAATGTAGATATAATGTATGGCTATGGCCAAGCGATGTATAAGTGAATTGTATTTCTGAATTTTAATAAATAAAATGGGATGCTAGCTGATGGGGGACATGGATAGAGATTTGGGGCTGAGTAATCCACAAGAGGGGAGGGGTCTAGAAAGGGGTTTTTAGCCATGAGTTTAATTCCAAAATATTTTTCTTGTTTTTAATGTTTTGAGTGAACTTTCTAATTTTTCCCATGAGAGTGGAAAATCCCAATCATTGAATACCTGTAAGAGGGTAGTTGTGAGAGTCACATCCCTTAGTTATTGAGAGTTAGGAACTGAGTACAATCAGCTTGGGGAAGAGTGTAACTTAAGTGAGCAAGAAAAGGGAGGAAATTTGTATGGGAAAAGATAGCAATTTTAGACAATCATGTTTTTGTAGGGGAAGGAGGAGACAGCAAGGAAAGAACGTTGGAGTTGGATCAGCAATGGAGGGAGAATTCTAGAGAATTTTGGAGCTATGAGCAAGAATGAGAAATTTGTTAGGCTTGCACAAGAGACAAGTTGTTAGGCTTACAGAAGAACCAGATTGTCAGGCCTGAAGAGTGAAATCATGTGTGTGAGTTGCACTCAAGCAACAAGCTTGTTGTTTTTTTGTTTCCTAGTAGTTTTTCTAGCAGTGATTCCCCTTGAGTATCCTAGTAGTGATATTCTTGGTTACCTATTCCAAAGATACCATGATAAACAAATGGGACACCCAATGGACTAAGAGTATTGAATGGGTGCATTCCTTGGGTTGGGCAGGTCGAGAGGAAGAGAACCAATGGAAAATCAAGATAGTTTTAGGAGAATTCAAATGGGTTGTGGGATTTTCTAAGTGTTGAGTGGATAGTGGGAGACACCCTCTTTTGTGTATTCCTATCCCTAGCTCGGGGGTGAAATGATGTTGATTTATAGAAAAACAAGTCTATAGTTGGGTGGAACGTCTGTCCCAAGTATCTAGTTGCACAAGTGATTGAAAAGATAAGTGTTTATATACTCATGTGTTAAATTTAAGAGTTTGATTGTTGTTCATTTACTCTGTGTATGAGAATGATTTATAAGTTGTTGTGATGAATTTATTAATTGAATTCATGATTATTTTAGCATGTTGTATCAGAATTTAAATTAATGGTATCGTGATATGGATAAATCTTGTGTTTTCCTATAGCTAGTAAGCTACAGGATATGTTAGAAAAATAATATTTTTATGTGTATTCCACATGTAATGGACCTCAGTCAAGCTAGGGTACGTTATAGGTTGGTATCAGATATTTGGTTTACATCACTCGGGATGTATGGGCCAAAGATGTTGTGCCAAGGTAGAAATGAAAATCAATTCTACAACTATTTGATAGAAGGCCATCTTAGATTTCGAGTTTTGGCTTTTTAGAGTCAGCCATGGAGGGGCATGGCGGAAATTGGGTAGAAAACCCATAGTTCTTGGTGAAGTTCAGAAGACTAACCTTCTTAGGGATTTTGAATTTGCATCAGATAATGCATATTTATGAACCCAAAGAGAAGTGGAACCTTGACCATGAGGAACCATGCAGAGACTATTTTGAATCCAGAGTAGTGGGACACCCTGGAATCCGAGCATCCAGAGGATCAAACAATAAGAACTTTTAACCAAGTGCCAGATCTGGATGTAGTGAAAAATTTGCGGTGGAATCATTTTTAACCATTTCATTGGATCAAATCATCCCTAGTCCTCAAATCTATTGAGAGCAAGTGGCATGGGAGACATCTGGGCATCCGAGCATCTGGGGGATCCTTAAGGCACATGTTTATGGAAAGGGGTGGATGTCAAATGTGGGACATTAGCATCAAGGCATTCGAGCATGCGTGGATCCTTAAGGTCTGTGGTTATGGAAAGGGGAAGATGTTAGATGTGGTACATTGACATCCAGGCATCTAAGGGTCCCTAAGGTGAAGTATTATTGAAAGGGGTGAATCCGAATATGAAATTTTGATAAAGAACAAATACCACTTCAATGATTGTATTCAAACTCAGCAGGCCGAATGGGACGACACGTAATAATATTGTGTCAAGTGCCACGCCAGGTCTGTGTCATATGACACATTAGCAGTATGCTACATCAACAGGGCTACAGTGGAAGGCCATATGGGTGGATGTTGAATGTGAGGAATCAACATCCAGGCATCTCGATATCCTGAGTCCTTAAGGCAATTTATTGTTGTAGAGGGGCGGATGTTGGATGAGAGGCATCAACATCCAGGAATATGAGCATCTAGAGTCCTTAAGGGGGGAGTTTTTTTCATTGGTGAGTGAATATCGGATGTGGGGTATCAACATTTGGGCATCTAGGCATCCATATGCCTTAAGGGGATTTATTGTTGTTGAGGGGTGGATGTCAATGTCAGGCATCAACATCTAGGTATTTGAAGTCCTTAAGGTGAGTTGTTGTTGTTGAGGGATGGATGTTGGATGTGGGGTATCTGAGCATCCAGATTCCTTGAGGTGATTTTTTTTGGAAGATCCTGATGTCGGATGGCAAAGTCGTGACCATCCGAGCATCTGAAAATTTGGAAAATTTCCTTGAGTGAGATTTTATTGAAAAGGTCGGATTTGTATTTCCTGTGAAGAGAAATTGTGATGATCGGCAGTGTTTTTGACATCATTTGACAAATTTTTAGGAACCATTATTTTGGTAAAGTGGTCAATTCCGACCAAAAAAAAATGGTTTTTGAAGGTCATAAACTTGCAGAGGCATTTTGAGGGCCTAAACAACACTTTTAGGGGGTCAAAATCCCTAGAAATGTTTCTACCTTTGGTACACAAATTATTTGTTACTTAAATTAAAGACATTAGAAAGAGATTTCCAATGAGCTATTTCAGGCGCAAATTAGAGCTCGTATGAGAAATTTACAACTGAAATAGTACAGGGTGTAATTTAGTACCAGTTCACTTCCATAGGGCATAACTCCTTGCTCAGAAGTCAGTTTGGGGCACAAGAGTAGTTTGTGGAAATATATTAGACCGTATAATACAACCATGGAGCCATATTTGGAATATGGGTACCTAAAACCATATAGAATGGGAGAGAAGACACATGTAGCATAGAGGGATAAAAATGAAAACAATCTAAAACTTCTACAGCCCATAACTATCATCCTGGAGCCCAAATAAAAGTGAAATTTTGATAGATAGTTCAAAAATAAGGCATGAATATACCCAATTTGGATTCTAGAAAAATTCAAAACGAGTTGGTGTAGGGATGCTTAAACATGGCTAAAATTTCTAAGTCAAGAGAAAGTGAAAAAGGACAAAGTTTTCATTTTCGGATTGTTGCATATTTTGACTGTATCATCAATTTGAAAATATGAGATTTTTTTTAATCCGGTATTAGTAGCATTATCAGTGTCTCATAAAAAAATTCCTCATTTCCTAACATATTTACCTCTATAAGTGGAAAAAGTTGGCGTTTGAGATTATTTGCATCAGGGAGAAAAGTGCATAAAAGGGGTAAATTGACAATATTCAATTGACTATAACTTTTTCTCAGTGCTCAGAATTGAGAAAGAAAGTAGTCATTGGAAATATAATGGGTAGGAGAATCCGTATATCCACTCATCATTTAGGTTTGAGAAGAATAATTCTCAAAGAACCAGAAGGAAGATGACAGGTGGCCTTAAAGAGAAGAAAATTATGTTTTCTTATTCCAAAACTATGAATATTTATTTTTGTCTAAATAACATTATCGCATGCACATTTTCTTACAGAATTAAGAGGTTCAAGAGGATAGTTTGGTTCCTTTATGAGGGTTACATTCATGTATGATTCCCATATATATTATGGTTATGAAGAAGGATTCAGAGGGATATGTGGAAGGATGGGAAATGTTGAGACAAAGTCCAATGGAAGAAGAGGCATGAAGGAGCCTATGGAGCTGGTTATAACTATGAGAAGCCTGCAAAGAGAAGTGCAAAGTTATAGGGAAGATAATGAAAATATCATGAAATCTCAAGAGGAGCTTCTATAGAGTCTGAACATGTTACATGGGCAAGTCAACAAGGATTTTGTCTCAAAGGAAGCATCTAGTGCTAGACAAGTGGCAGCATCCAGATCCCAGAGTAGGAGTGCTCATGAGAATGAAAAATAGTCAAGGAGCATGAGCAGGCACCATCATTCTCTAGAGAAATCCACTAGGATAGCTTGTTCAATATCAAGGTTAGGGATCAAACCAAGTGTGACTCTTATCAGGAGGCAGAGAAGAAGGTCTGATTTAGACATTTTGCAGGGTGAAATCAGGAAAATAAATCCACCAAATTTCAATGGTGAGCACTGAAAGGGAGAAGAGATTGAGTCATGGCTATTGGAAATCAAGAAATATTTATAGCTACATGAATACCCTCAAGGGTAGAAACCATAATCGCAACCTACCACCTTCAAGGGAAGACAGCCATGTGATGGGATCAACTTAAGATAGCCAAGCACCTTGATTAGAAGAAAGTCTCATGGAGGCATTTCAAAGGATGTTTCCAAGAGAAACATTTGTTTGAGTACTACTATGAAAGGAACATGAAATATTTGTTTGAAATCAAGCTAGGAAGCATGAAAATGGATGAATATAAGAAGAGCTTCTTTGAACTGATAAGTATGTTGGCTTCATAAAGGATGAAAAAGTCAAAATCTAAATATTTTTTAGCATTATACCTTCCCTCTATAGTGACAAGATACACTATGATAACCTCGAGACTTTGGAGGAAGTTATAAGGAGAGAAAAAAACCTTTATGAACAAAGCATAAGGAGGCCAATCTTCCAAAAAGCATGGAATGACACGATGAAGGGTAAGAAGAAGCAAAGGAAGAAATTTTTCAAGCCACCCCTTTTCAAGAATAGCTCACAAGCATACCAGTAGGGGAAGTCAGCATGGGATGAGCTCAGGATGGTAGATTCATTTGGGAAAAGGACAAGAGAACAGCCCATGAAATGTTGGGGATGTGAGGGAGGCCACTTGTATAGGGATTGCCTTCACAAAGGAGAAAGAATGAGGATTGTCCACAATATTCAAGAGGATAAAACAGTGGAGGACATGGGAGGAAACATGCCAAGGATTTATGCAACCTTGGACAACAAGCAAGTAGAATATCAATCCCCTTTGATTGAATTGGAAGGTAAGATTGATAACCAACCCAGAGCAATTTTAATTGATTCTGGAGCTATCCATGGTTACATAAATGCTAACATTGTTGAAATATTTCCCTTACAAAGGATTAAGCATAATAAATCTTGGTTTGTTCAACTAGCCACAAGGCCTAAGAAGAAAATCAATGAGTTTTTTAAGGATTGTTCAATAGAAATGAATGGACTCTACACAAAGTTATATTTAAACATCATACCATTATGTTCATATGACTATCTAATTGGTATGGATTGGTTGGACAAACACCATGCTATCTTGGACTATTACAACAAGACAATCACTTGTCTTGATGAGGAAGGGAAGCAAGGCAAGGTTCAAGGTATTCCAAGAGCTGTAGATGTTAGAGAAATTTCAGACATGTAGCTGAAAAAGAGATTCAAGAAGGGATTTCAAATTTTTGCAACCCATATGTAAGAGGAAACCAAAGATAAAATGGAAGGTATTGAGGACCATTCAGTCTTGAAGGATTTTGAAGATGTTTTTGGGGAAATCCTAGGACTTCCACCAAATAGAGACATTGATTTCTCTATTGACTTGGTGCCAGGAGCTACCCCAGTGTCCAAGGCACCATACAGAATGGGCAGCCCAAAATTGGAAGAGTTGCAGATGCAACTTGAAGAACTATTAAAGAAGGGGTCTATGTGCCCAAGTGTGTCACCTTGGGGTGCCCCGGTTCATTTTTTGAAGAATAAATATGGAACCTTAAGGTTGTGTATTGATTTCAAACAAATGAATAAGTTCACCATAAAGAATAAATATCCCTTACCAAGGATTGATGATCTATTTGATCAGCTGAAAGGTGCAAGAATATTCACAAAGATTGACTTAATATCAGGTCATCACCAAGTGAGGATAAAGGAAGAATATATCAGCAAGACAACACTCAAGACAAGATACAGGAATTATGAATTTTGTGGTAGTGCCATTTTGGCTATCAAATGCCCTAGTTTTTTTCATGTGCCTAATGAAAGGAGTGTTCATGGAGTACCTAGAAAAAATTGTAATTGTGTTTCTAGACAATATACTCATCTACTCAAAAATAGAAGAGGAACATGAGCAGCATTTAAGAATGGTGTTGCAAGTTTTAAGAGAGCATAAATTGTATGCCAAGCTAAGTAAGTGCATCTTCTATCAAAGGAAGATTCATTACTTGGGTCACGTTATTTCAGAAGATGGGATAACATGGATCCCGAGAAGATAGAAGTTATTAGAGGATGGTCAGCACCAAGAAATGTGGTAGAGGTCATATCATTCATGGGTCTTGCAGGTTATTACCAAACATTCATAAAATTATTTTCAAAGATTGCAATCCCCTTCACTTATTTGCAAAAGAAGGGAGTGAAATTTGAATGGATTACTGAATGTGATGAAATTTTCCAATAATTGAAAGACATATTGACCAGTGCACCAATATTAAATATTGCAGATCCGAATAAAGATTATGTCATGTGCACTAATGCATGCAAGGAAGGGATCGATGGATTCCTCACTAAAAAATATCATGTGATCTGCTATGAGTCCTAAAAATTAAAAGAGCGTGACAGGAATTATGATAAACGTGATATAGAATTAGAAGCCATTATTCATGCACTAAAAATTTGGAGCCATTACCTCATGGGTCAAAACTTTGAGCTAAGGACAGGCCATTGCAGTATAAAACATTTTTTTGAACACCCAACATTAAATTCCAAGAAAACTAGATGGCTTGAATTTCTTAGTGAATATGACTTCAAACTTAAGCATATCAAAGGAAAATAAAATCAAGTGGTTGATGAGCTCAGCAGAAGAGCACATGAGATGCATATTTCTTCCATTAGCATGTAGAGGATTGATCTGAAAGACAAAATTCTTGAAGCTACAAACTCATATCAGTGTTACTTGCAAATAAGAGGTGCATTACAACAGGGCAATTTGTAGTAGAAATTTAAATATTTTGAGCTGAAGGAATATGGATTTCTTATGTACCGATGTTACACCTCAAAATTACTCACTTCGATAGTGTCACAAGTGTCGTCATTACGAGTGTTGTAAGTGTCGCATCTTGTCCGCAAGTGTCGCATCTTGACTATAAGTGTTGCAAGTGTCAAAAATAGTATGTTTCCATCTTGCCTATGTCGTGCCCATAACGAAATCATGAAGACACTTAAGACACCTCAAAGGATAGTGTGGAAGAATAAAAATCACTTGGCAAGAAGTACAAGCCCTTTTCCATTGGAAAAACCACTCAAAAAATGAATTTTGGAGAGGAGCGCTCCCCTACCCACTGTCAGGGAGTGCTGGCGCTCCTTGAGCCTCTTTGCGGGAGTGCTTGAACGCCCTGTGCACCCTTATAGGGGAGCATTACCCTCTTTTTAGCAAATTCTGGGTTTGTTGAGGCAAATAAGGGAAGAATCCCTCAATTCCTTAAGGTAGTTGGATTCTAATAGATGGTCAAGGCATGATCTTGGGGGAGATCCTCAACTGAAGGAGAGGAATCCTCAACTTATCCCAAATATCTCTCAAGTGGTTGGACTCCTCCAAGGTTATATAAGGAGGCCTTCTCATGGTGAAAGGCACAGTGGAGACTAGAGATTGATACCAAACTTATGATCTTGTAAGTGGTATTGACAGAAGACAATGGAGATTAAGAATTACATCAAACTTATGATCTCATGAGTGAGATGCCATCAAAGAAATCAGTGAATATTGATTAAGCAAAGGGGTTGGACAAGGAGAACTGGAAGAGGTTGTTGCACCTTCATTCAAAGGATTGTAAGTACTTTTACTTGTTCTCATTAATATAATCAATGCTTGGCCTGTTTCTTTCAAACTTGTACTTGTTCCATATAAGTTTGTTTGTAGTAGATGGATATATGATTGAGTTAATCTCAGTAGAGTAGGAAGTATTTTGTATCTTTCTTTGTTTTACAGGACCTATTAGGGACCTCATGATCAAAGCTCAACCTAGACTTTGCAAGGACAAACGTCGCTAATAAGGTACATATCTCCATGCTTCTCTTTCATTCATTAGCTTGATTAGATCTAAAAGGAAGTCAGTGTCCATGTTAAGCACTTTTCTGTCTTGGCCTTAGAAGTTTAGAGACCAAGAGGGAATCCACTTGTCTGCAAGGGGATTCACCTACAACAGAAATTGGCGACTCCACTGGGGAGGAGCTCTGATTTGTATCCTTTCCTAGGTGTTGTCTTGTCTTTCCTTGCCCATTGATTTGACCTTCTCCATGAATGTATTTGATCCTTAGGTTTGATTGTTGGCTCTTGGATTTATCTTAAACACGGAATTTTTCATTTTTCCTGAGTTTTTTTTGAGTTTTTGGGCATTTCTCTGAGTTTTTGCAGCAGAGCACTCGTTTTCCCTTAGCACCGAGACATTGGCACTCCCTTACAATGTTCCACATATTTTTGGACACTCTATGTCCCCTTATGGGGGAGCGTTACCCCATGTTTTGCAAAAAATCTTCTTAAAAATTGGTTTTTTCTCAGTCTTTTTGTTGATTCATCTGCTCGGGGTTCATGCTATATTAGTGTGTCCTTGTTTGGCCCTCAAACCACCTTTTTTCTAAGGATTCATAATCTCTTATTTGGATTGTTTTGACATTTTTCTTTAGTTTTCAATAACTCTTTGGTCTTCACGATTTGAAGTCAAATTGTCATTTTCTTCTCGTTTATCTGAGTGAGTGAAAACTTTGTAAGGAGTTTCAAAGGTCTTTTGCACTTTTCTTTCTGATATTTGAGTCATCTTGTCCAGGCTCTTTCTCCTTCCTTTTGATTTTTTGGCTTTATGTTTCTTGTTTGATCACAACAAGGGTGTCTTTTGGTTTATGTGAAGTTTGCTTCCAAATTGCTTAAATCTCACAAATCTTGAAGTCCAATTAGCATAGGAAGCTTTACATATACTGGTTATCAGTCACATACAACCATTTTAGCATTGCATTGGATTCCTTATTAAGGACTATTGCATGAGGTTTTTTCATCTTAGTGTTTGACAGTGAAAGGAAAATCCTTCTCCTTCCCTTAATTAGACATTCATTGAAAGAAAAGATTGCTTATCATTTCTTATGCATGTTTTGGGAACTGAGTCATAATATCATCAGTCTTCACTCTCATGCACCTCTGAGTAAATAACAGACACTAAAATCAACGCTTAACTAAAATTTATCAGAATTTTTGCATCTTTGTTAGCAAACCTACATTAGTTTAAGGTGTAGGGATTTGGAATAGGTTGAAAGGATAACTTTGCAAAGTTATCAAACAAACTTAGCATCTTGTGATAGGGAGAGAAAATCCAATTGTCGTATAGGATTTCTGGGATCCCCCTCTCACACAGGGGTTACGCACGAGGTCGCATTCAGGTGAATTATGGAGATTATCCCTCCGTGGTTCAACTATTTGTAGTGGTCAGATCATATATTGGGGGTCACTTGAAGGTATACCCATGATTATGTGGGGGAGCCTCTCGAGTTGATTTCGGACTTGTTATCCTGCCCATATATTCGGATCGGAATTTCGACTGTACCCACCCAGGGGTTGACTGCGAATTGGTGACCTTAGTAGCTATAATCGTTAGGGTCTCACACGAGGTGATGATGAAGGGAAGTCTCATTGTACCTGGAACAGACATTGGTCAAACTCACTCGGGCTCCTTTGAGGGTAAATCCACAATTGCTGCGTGGAAGCTTGCACCAAGGCGTAAGTCCGTTAATCAGGTCACCGACGTAACTGATCCACCCACTCTATCACCACCCCTTCCTATTTTGATCTCGCGACATTGGATTTCATCACCAACTAGTGGTTTCATTGTGGAAATTTTTGTTTGATTGTTTGCTTCTCAGATTCATAGCGTGTGTTGGTTGTGTTACTTAGTGGACCTTAGGTCAAGTTAGTGTTAATGGCATCCAATCCTGAGAGTACCAATGGAGTAACCCCTTCTCCTGGGGAACCTTATACCTTTCCTTCTTTTGGAAACTTTGGTCCTCCATACATTGCCACACTGAGTCTTCCGGGACTCACCATCAGATTACCGGTTTGGTTGTTCCCCACTCCGATGATCTCAAATCCTCCCAATGCTTCAATTGCACCTAATACTTTGGATGTCAGTACATCACCCACACATCAACCTCAGGTCGAATTTTCACCTTCTTTGCCCATTAAATCTCCTTCCATTTCTCCTTCTTCACCTAGTGAAATATCTAAAGAAAGTAGCCAGGTTGATCAGAAGAAGAAGAAACGGAAAGAGAAGAAAAAGAAGAGCCCGAAAAGGACCAAGGCTCCAACAACATCAGATATTGGATCCAAGAAACCATCTATTGTTAATAGTACTGGGAGTATTGATGAGATCAACAAGATTAAAATGAAGAATCCGAAACCCAAATTCCCTTGCAGTCTTTGTAAGGGTGACCACTTTCTGAGGGATTTCCCTGGTATCACCAAGGTTTTAGAAATGTGGTCCTCCACGTCATCGGCCTCTGTTGTTCATGCCAGTGATACCTCGTCAACTAGTGATGTTAAGGTTGGTAAGAAGAAGACAATTGTCCAATTCCCTTGCATGTTATGCAAAGGCGATCATTATTCTCACCTTTGTCCTCGCATGGACGAGGCTTCTTCTCTTTTGGAAAAACTTCAACTTCCAAAAGGTTATCGTAAGATTTCCCCCAACCCATCGTTAGTTGATGGACTGGTCAATCCGGTTCCATCCCCGGTCAATCCGGTTGATCAGGTGGTCAATCTAGTTTCCTCCTCAATTGAACCACAAACCCAAGTATTTGATCCAGTTCTATCATCGATTAGCCCTACTCTTCATCAAAAGAGTGTAACCGAAATAGTCGATCTTCTTTCATCCTCGGTTGACCCCACTCTCCCATTTGAGAGTGACACCAAAGCGGTCGATCTATTTCCACCAATCGACCCCATTCTCCCCTTGGAGAATGAAACCCAAGTGGTCGATCTGGTTCTTTCATCGTTCGATCCCACTCCTCCTTTGACGAGTGCCAAAGTGGTTGATCCAGTCCCTTCCTCGGTCAATCCCACCCTTCATCCGAAGATTTCCAAAGTAATTTCTCTGGTCACATTATCGATCAATCCCACTCTTCCTCTGAAGAGTACCTGCGCGGTCGATTCGATCTCATCATCGGTCGATCCTACTCTCCCTCTAGAGAGTAAACCTGATACTACCCACATTTTTCTCGTTGATACAGAATCTACCGTGCTGGGGGGCATTCCTCATTCTCCCGCGAAACCCCCTCCAAGTAATGAGGCCATCCTTTTTTATTGGGGTGCACTAACTGGACCTCGTCTTCCCTCTCACATTCCTTTCCAGATTATAGTATAGGTTTGTGGTCGGGACGTTCCTCAAACGTTGATAGATGAAGGTGCGTCTGTTAGAATTTTTTCCTCTGTTGCTTGGCATGCTTTGGGTTGTCCTCAGCTTGTGTCGGTTACATAGGATCTGTTAGCTTTTAACAGAAGAACTAGTCAACCTTTAGGGACCCTTCCTCAATTTCTAGTAACTTTGGGAGGGAAAACTGTCTTTATTGATGTCATGGTAGTCTGAGTCCCCTTAGATTTTTCTTTACTCCTTGGGAGGGATTATGTCTATTCCATTAAAGTTGTTGTGTCCACTCTTTTTCGTGTGATATCTTTCCCACACGATGGAACAATGGTGACTATTGATCAACTTTCGTTCATCGGTCCTGACTGGATTACCTCCCTGAATGGTTCCTATATGACGACAGTATCACCCCTGCCGCATGTCAATTATGTGGCATTGTCTCCCATGACTTCAAATTCTGATGATTTGGATCCAATAGTTGACATGGTAATCTCTTCGGTAGGGCTATTGGAGCCTGATATCCTTACCCCTGTCGTGACCCTCGACATGTATTCCTTCCAAAGTGATTTTCTTCCATCCAGTGAATATCTCTTGGAATCCATGACCGAGTTTTGTCCCTTGACATGGTGTACTTCTAGAGCGTTATTCTCTTGGAAGCCATGATCAAGAAGACTCCACGAGCATAGTTTTTCTCTCTGTGGCAAGCTCGTTAAAAAATGAAACAAAGGTCACGAGCATAGTTATCCTCTCTGTCGCAAGCTCGTTAAAAAATGAAACAGCAATCTGTGGATTGCACCCAGAGCCCTAAGCATAGTTATTTTTATGTAGCAAGATTGTTAAAAAATGAAACAGTCACCTCTCTTGAACCTTCTTTTCATCCACTCTTATCCTTTTTCACCGTCTAGTGGAGAAATTGGTGACAACCTCATAGTCGGTGAATGAATTGAAGCTTGGAGGGCATGTCTCCAGCCTTTGATGATCATTCTGGAGTTAAGCACTAGATTTCAAGCTGGGGGCATATCAATCTTGGTATTTGTTCTTTCTCATGCTCGTAAATACATGAGAATTCAACTGGGTAAAATTTTATCTCTTTTTCGGACCTGCATGGATATATGAAAAAGGAACCACTTAGATTCATCTTTGAGCTCTTTTCAGACTCTCTAAACATGAAAATATTGTCGAGTGATCTTGTTTCCTTTCCCACTCATTAGAAGGTTTGAAAGGGTGTCTTTCGAGTGATAATTTATCTCTTTTTCGGCCTCGCGAGACTAACATTACGAAAAAGGACAACATTGGAGTCGTCTTTAAGTTGTTTTCAGACTCTCTAAATATGAAAAACCACCGAGTTTACCTTCTCTCGACTCATTAAACAATCATACATTGAAGGGCCCATACGGGATCAA